>JAXGGA010002481.1:0-121359 GCA_038373865.1 Uloborus plumipes
AGTAAACATTCAATGTTATAGTGGATTATTCATATAATATGAAAATATTATACCTTTATATGAATATAGTATACCATTATATGAAGGTATTATACCGTTAATTGAATATATTTTCTATTCATTAAATATATCATAACATTATAACATTCAATATCTTTCTCCATCTTTCCGTTTGCTATTTTTCGACTTTCTTTGTTTGTTTTAGTTTTCTTTAATGCATTTTCTTTCTGTATGGCTGCCTATCCATTCCGTTTTCTTTTCTTTTCTTTATTTTTCACTCTTTTTGCTGCTTTTCTTGTTCATTGTTTTCAATAGCTGCTCTATAACTCTCAGAAATTATAAAGAATGTTTTTTTTGTCTATCCTATTAAGAAATTTTCTCCTACTTTTTGGCGCATTTTGTTGGTAATCATCGATAAATTTGCTACAATGAGTTGTTTTGTTTGAAGTAGATGACGTACACAAATTTATAGGAGTTTTCAGAGGAGTTATCACAATTGTTGCTGCTGTCACATTATCTTCATTAGTCAGATTTGCATTTGTTGTTATAATTGCAGTCAGTATTTCAGTATTGGTAGAGTTGTTTTTAGAAAAATCATTCTGGAAAAAAAAGCGCCAAACTTTGTATAACGGTCATGTATTATTTAAAACTCCCTCCTGATATTTCGGTGCTTTTATCTTGTCCATTTCGCCTCCAAAAATATTTTGGAAGTCTTTTAGAGACATGAGCTTATTTAATACATTAAACTCTTCATCTGATTTTTCTGTTGCTAAACATTTAGAGTTATCAGTAGCGTTCTCATCATAGGGGGCCAATTACTATAATTTTCTGAAAATATTGTGAGAGTTATTGGCCACAACAAAACTTTAAATTTTAAGAATATATTCTTAAATTACACCTCAAATTCACTTATTAGGCATCACAGCTATAAATCTCATAGTATTTTAAAAGCTGTAAATACATTGAGTTCTTTTAAAATGTCGCGTAAAAAATTCTAGTCTTACAGTTTTCTCCACAACCTTTTAAACTACACTAAAAGTCCTTTTAAAGTTTAAAACAATTCACCAAATAAATCAAAAAGACGGGAGATATACTCATATTTAGTCAATTTTCAAGGCTTAACTCTATACGTAAATTTAAACCACTGAAAAAGAGCAGCTTGTATGGAAAATGGATCTAGTGGTTCAGTTTTGGGTACAGAGTTATGCCTTGAAAATTTATTAAATTTGATTTATTAATATATCCTGTCCTAATTAACGGAGAGAAACGTGCTAAAACTTTTCTTTTTCAGAAAAAAACCCTTTCCAGCGATATATAATGTTTTGGGGTGGGGGAAGGTTTTCCCCCCTCAATTATGGCGGATACACCAAAAATGAGACTAATTAATTAATTTAAAAATAACTAATTCGAAATTTAGAATTTGGCCTTCGAGATGCATTACACGGGGATACGTTCGAATTTTTGTGCCAAGTTTCAGGTCTGTAGGTGCTGTGGGGGCTTCTGGCCAGCGGTTACAAACAAACAAACAAACAAACAAACAAACAAATAGAGTCGGTCATCTTTATACATAGAGAATACTGAAAGCAGGGGTTTCAGTTTAAAACTGTAAAAGCGCAATAATAAACTGTAAAACTAGCTATTTTACAGTTTATTACTGTAAAACTAGCAATTTTACAGTTTATTACTGTAAAATTAACAATGTTACAGTTTATTACCATAAAATTAGCTGTATTATACTGTAAAAACAACAGTATAATACTGGCAGCAGAGGTTCCAGTTTAAAACTGCAAAATGCACAGTAATAAACTGTGAAACTAGCAATTTTACAGTTTATTACTGTAAACTAGCAATTTTACAGTTTACTACTGTAAAATTAGCAGTTTTACAGTTTATTACTGTAAAATTACTGTAAAATTAGCTATATTATACTGTAAAAACAACATTCATTTTTTACAAGGTAAACACAAATTGATATGATAAATAGAAACTGACATTATGAAGATATACAGTCAAGATAAGCAAACCAATCGAACAATTTTTATGGATGAAGTTGTCAGCCAAAACAAGTTAGAAGTTAGAGTTGGATTTGAGAAAGTTTAAGAAGAGAAGAGCTTCCTCAAAAGTATTAAACTGACCAATCTTGTCAAATAATTACAAAAGTTTTATAAGTTTGAGCACTTAATAAAGGAAATAAAACAAAATATTTTCCTGATATTCCTTTGATGGCAGATAAAATACTAATGATATTCAAAAAGCGTTGCGACAGCATGAAACCACTTTCAAGTATAATGTCAACGAAGTTGCATGTGGTTTAGTTCCTCGAAGCACTTTGAAACAATTGAAACAAAGTGAATTTACTAACACGATTTTTCTTTCCACTTCCTACGGTAATTTTTTTTTCCGAGTTGGTTTTTCTTCCGGTTAAAATGTCGAATTCTTCCCAATTTTCTAGGCCTGGAATGCATAAGTAACTTTTTTTCTTGTCTGCGGATAATAGTGGAAGTTTATTTGTCTGGCAGATTCTCATTTCATGCATGGGAAACTAGTTTTTCTTTACTTGGAAGATTTTGTTTAACCTTAGATGCCTAGTCTCTGCTACAGAAAATTTATCAATTTGTTTAAAAGAAAAAATATTTCTATAAGTTTGATATTTAATGTTATTACAATAACAAAAATATTAAAATTCGGCAATGACATTGTGATTATGTCGATTAGTATAATGAATAAACCTACTGTTGGTTGAAGTCGATTTTGTAATTTAATAAGCGAATTCTTAACATGACATCTTTTAATCAGGAGATGATATCAGTTAAAGACTAGTTAAATTTGGTTCTAATGAAAATTTTCAAAGTTGGAGAAGTTTTCACTTCTAGAGGTTTGAAATTTTTGAACCGTTAATTTATTTATTACCGTTAATTAATTAACTTATTATTAAATCAATTTCCTTTTGTTTGTCATCTTCTCCATTATTAAAAATTTCTGCGACGCAACTGCATTCTAGAGATACATTTATTAACTGCGTAAAAATAAATAAGGAAGGAGTAGAAAAGTCGTCTCTACTGCTGTGAATGTTATGGCAAAAGTTTTTAGGAATCAGTGCCTAACTGTGTATTTGTTATTGACATCAGCAGAGGAAAAATTCTAATTAAAGGGGTTCATATTGAAAAAAGTTTAAGATTGCAGATTGTCTAACTACATATGCAAAGCAAACTGAATTTTGTGCTGAAATATGTAGTTTATTAACGTACTTCAGTAGTATTTGAAGACTCTGGGATTTGCTTGAATTAATGTACAAAAATTTGCAAAACTATAAAAGAGGTATAAAGAGAAAAATTTGTTAGAAATATAGACATTTCATATTTGTCTTGAGTTTTTAACCAGAAATATAATTGCTTAAGTGTAGTCGTTCAAAACAATTTTGGTTAACTGTTTGTTCATTTTTAACTAGCTCCCTCATAGTGTCATGCCCCCTAGCCCTCTCCTAGCCGATTTTCTTCTCACATTATGACTCATTTACGAGCATTACAATTATATTCTTGTAACAATCTTAAAGAAAATAAGTATGTTACGGTCTTCTCCTAATTGTAGGCATCTGGGTAACATCGTTATTCGCTCAGGATTTCTTATTCAATATTAATATTAAAAAAAAAAAGAGCAACTCTAAGTAAACTGTCACAAGTTTATAAATGACAGTAAAAAAGGCTTACTATTTTGAGAAATTCAAAAATGAATGTTAGTTTTAGTATTGCAGTTATTATTATGTGTTAGCCTTAGAACTCTAAAAATCATTCAACTGACAGATATAATTACATTTTTACTTACTTACATGCAAATGTGCAGCATGTACTACTCGACGACCAATTTCATGGGTAATCGTATCACTTAAAGTATTGGTACAAATTAAACGTCCAGAGTAGCGGTCGTCACTCGCCAGTGGCGACTAAAAATTATTTTTTGGCGACTACAAGAAGTTATGTTGGTCGCCAAACTGGCAACATATTTATTTTTTTTCTGAACAAAAATACAAACTGCCGATGCATCGTGTCGATTATGAAAAGAAAATGGCCATTAACAATGTTACTGTCGGCCAATATTAACTTGGAAACAAAATCCCCCATTTGCTTTCCAAAACATCTAAATACATAGTTTCAATCTAGGAAATGCAATGAAACTTTGTTGTAAAAACAGTCAAAGATGAGTGCGTTCAATTTTTGTTTTATTTGCATAATGTCTTATTATTTGGATTTCAAAATAAATAATATTTTTTCTTATAAAAGGTTTGTAAGTTTTTTTTTTAATTTTTCTTTTATATATAGTATTTTAGTTAAGATATGTGTAAGTACATAGTGTAATATTACCGTATGCAGGATGAAGTGAAGTGAGATTACAATTTTGGAACTTGGTTTAAAGTGGCTACCAACAACGCCAAAATGACTACTAACTTTTTGGGTTTACTGGCCACTGGCCACTGTCAAATTTTTTTTTGTCTCAAGCTTTAGCACAAATTGAAACATAACTCCTAAATTTTTATTTTTGCTACAAAGATTCAGAAATAACTATGATAAGAACTGTTTAAAATGAGTTATGAGCTTGCTTCTAAGTCATTCCGCCATTCTGGACAGCTTAGCATTACCCGAGAAATGTGATGTTAAATAAATCATTTATATTAAATTAGTGATGTGTGACCGCCCCTCTCATTAGTCATCCAGAATATCTTTGATTCACAATTTTGTGCTCTTTTTAATTGCCGTATTATGATTTTAATAACACCATTGCATCTTTTGATATGAAACTAACAGAAAACTTCTAAAGTATTTGAAAATATTGAATACTGGTAGGAAATTACAAAGTAATAGTCTTAAAAACCACTTAAAATGCATTAGTAACCTGTTTTAAAGTTATCCTACCATTTACGGTAACATGTGAGAAATGCGAGAAAATAATTTTTTTTAAGAAAAAGTTTTATTTTGAACCATAAAGATAAAATTTTTAACTTTAAAAAGTCTTCACTTTCATTTAATATAATTATAAGACTTCCATAATTAGTTGTACTGCATAGAAAATTACAATGTAGAGACGAGAGATTTCAACTACTTCAAATTTCTGTTTAAGAATAGTATTCAAACAGTTTATTCAAGACTACTGAATTAAACAGTGAGCTATGTTTAGTGTTGCTAACTTCTCAAAGTAAAAAGTACAAAAACAATATAACCTTCCCAGGAGAGGGCTACATTGGCGCACTACAAATCCTTTTGAGGTCAAATACACTAAAAGTATTTGAAATATTTGGAACTTAAGTCACATGATTGAAGTTATTCTAATTAAGTTTTCATTGGGGAAGCAAATTAAACTTAAAATTAAACTTAAACTTCAGCAAAATTCAGCTTAAAGTACTGAAAAAATTACCTTATTTGCCTTCTAACTGATTTTATCTAAATTTTACTTTTTATATTTTGAATCTTTTTCTAAATTTATGCAGTTTTGATTACGAATAAGCATTTTGTTTTTGTATGATTCAAGTCATTGTATAAGTCAGTAAAACATAATCCTTCGATTTACCCTCTATGGCTGTTAATACGGTGTTAAAAAAGGAAATAAACATTATTTTAATGCATCAAAATAATATTATTGAAGTAACATTAACATTTAAATCGCAATTAAAAAAACCATTGCATTTTGCAAATACACCTAATTAACAAAATAAGAAGAAATTGAGGAAGAAAAAAAAATCGTGCTTACAAATTGGCGGAAAAATTAGCAGAACTATCAACATTGTTAAAGCTTAAGTCCATTCAATAAAACAAAAGGGTTAAGGCTACAGTGGACAAATAAAATTGATTTTTTTCAATTATTGATTTATATGTCGAAAACTTTGTGTGCTTGTATTATTGTATATTTACGACATCTAAAAGCATAAAAAAACACAAATTCGTGCAAAAGCAATGAATATTTTTTTTCAAATTTCAAATTTAAACATTTTTTTAACAAAATTTCAAAATGTTCCAGGCGTCGCAATTTTTTTTCAAACTTTGAATTTCCACTTAATTTCCAATCATTAGGCATGGTGGCACAAAACAATGCATTACATGCAATGTTTTATGAGATAGTTTATAAAAGATGGCTGAAAATAAAAATTTTCAGTTGAAAAAATCATATAAATTTTCATTTTCAGTCAATTTTTTTTAAACTATCACATAAAACATTGCATGTAATGCATTGTTTTGTGCCACCATGCCTAATGATTGGAAATTAAGTGGAAATTCAAAGTTTGAAAAAAAATTGCGACGCCTGGAACATTTTGAAATTTTATTAAAAAATGTTTAAATTTGAAATTTGAAAAAAAATATTCATTGTTTTTCCACTAATTTGTGTTTTTTTATGCTTTTAGATGTCGTAAATATACAATAATACAAGCACACAAAGTTTTAGACATATAAATCAATAGTTGAAAAAAATCAATTTTATTTGTCCACTGTAGCCTTAACTAGATAAAAGATACTCATTAAATAAGAAATGGGAAGTGCTTTTTTGCCAAAAACACTCAGTTCCGTCGCAAGTTTTACGAATTGTCTCCAACGTTCCGGCTCAACATCATAATACCGTTTTCAAACACGGACAAAATCACCTCCAGCTATGCCACTTAAAACAAAACAACTCCGTTAAGAGAGCCACTTTGAAGGGAATAAACTTAAACCATTTTGTTCCTTTCGCCCGTGGGTCCCCGCAAACGTTAATAAATTAAAGTAAAGAGAAGAAAAATGCAAACACACAATCTCCCGAATTTGCTTACTTCAACTTTCATTGTAATTCCGCTTCGTGGCGACGTCACTCGTGACGTCACTAAGCCGGCGTATATAGGAACGAAAGATGGAGGAAAAGGAATGACAATATTGACAGGTTTTGAGGAAGAGACGGGTCTGCAGGAGAAACATTTTGAAAGGGAAGGGTAGAAACACACGCAACGCCAGGAAACATGGGAGGATTGCATTGCTATGGATTATTTTTTTTGCTCCGGTAAGTTTTGTTTCATGTAATTATGTACAAAAATGAAATTAAATCAAGTAAAAATTTAAAAAGAAAAGAAACAGAAAATATCAATAAATCATAATAATTAAAACAAAAATAATAATATAAAGAAACAATGCATAGATATTAAAAAATTAAAGTGTTCCGTTTGCTGTATGTCTTTGATATCTATTCAGCGTAAATTGTAAATAACAGAAACGTTTTCAGTTCATTTTTTTCTAAATATTATACTCAGAATTATTTTAATGTTATCTCTTGTTGTCCTTAGTATTTTAGTAAAAAAGTTAATAGCGTTTAGTAAAAAAATGGAGTTTTTAGTACTAATGTGCAAAAATTTTATTCTTCATCTAATAAAATAAACATAAGAAACGATGCATTAATATTATAAAAATAAAGTGTTCGGGTTTTGCTGTATGTTTTTGCTGTTTAATTTGCACAGCAAGTAAATGAAAAAAATAGTTTTCAATAAATTTTTTTTCTGAATATTGTACGCAGAATTTTTTTAACGTTAGTTTTCATTATTGTCCTTAGTATTGCAGTGAAAAAATTAAAATATCTAATAAGATGTTTTCGAGCGTTTTTGGTATTGATGTATGACAAATTTATTTTTCATTAAAGTTCTGTTTCATTTTTTTTCTGCTAAATTAAGGTGCTCACAAATACTATTCTGTACATTACTTTAAAAAAAAAAGTTCTCTCTGACTCCTTCTGAGTTTTAGAGCACTAAAAGTTCAACATTATATCCGAAAATGCTTTGATGTAATTAAAGTTGTAACGTATCCAACGTATTTTCAACTTCTTTTTTTTCATTTTGTCCTTAATTTTCTTTCATAATGTTCCTGTTAGTATTCTAAATGTTGCTAAAAATGTCATTATACATGGAAAAAGCATACTTTTATGTGTTTTAAGTACTAAGATTCATAATACTTCATTTGATCAAACGTCAGTTAAAATATTTTTCGCAATATTTTTTAGTTAAAAAATATGTTCCCCATGAAAATTATATGTTTCGCCTTTTTTTAAATTGAAAGTAAAATTTATTAGTTTTATGAACAAGAAAATTCCATGAATCATAATTTATTTACCGAATAAGGCATGAAACGCTAGATTTTTAACACGAAGTCTTTTTTATGAACCGGAGTAATAAGAATTAAGTTCAACATCAAAGTAGTCACATAATTTTCGTTGGATGTATATTTATTTTTTAATTTTTCCCAAAACTTTTTTTTGTCAACGAGAGAAATATAACATAAAAGAAAAATATTTTATATAATATTTGCATAAGCAATTTTGTTGCATATTGATTGTTCAAGCAATATTTACAGTACATATTTTTTAAGGAAATTTTAGAATTTAGTCATTTAAAGTTATTTTAAAAACTTTCGCTAATTAATCTTTTTATATTTTATATTAGAACAGCAGTGCAATGCACTCTGAAAGTTTTCGAATAAAACTGAATCTATTCATAGAATGTTGAATTTTCCATTTTATCTAAGAATAGTATCATTTAGCCTGCTTAAATTAAGCTTAATATTGAAGTTGACCGTTATATTGAGAATAATTTTGCAATGTTATTGACACGTTTTTAATGTCTTGGTCAATAATGCTTTAATTTTATGTAAATAGGTTAAGTTCGTTTCTCACTTTATACTTTCGTCCAAAATGTTCTCATAAGTAATACACATATTTGTTACAATTTTAATTTGTTTTATGTTCTTGAAAACTTAAAAAGTTTGACACATTTTCAAACTTATAATAATAATTGATAATAACTGGTCACTTTAATTTGTAAGTAGATTTAAAATACTTTAAATGTCTCACTTGTCTTGGGAAATCAATATATATTTTGATATCCAACGGTTTAATTTGCATGATGCTGTATTTGTTATCAGAATACACTACGCATTATTGTGGATAAAGTTCTGGATCCATGTTTTGTTCAATAACATTAACAACGTTATTGAACTCCATAACATTGGATAAAAATGTGTGCCCTAAATATTGAACAAAGCGAACACACACTGCAAAAAATAAACCGTTGTACTTTATAATATTGGCAGCAGAGGTTCCAGTTTAAAACTGTAAAATGCACAGTAATAAACTAAAACTAGCAATTTTACAGTTTATTACTGTAAAGCAGCAAATTTACAGTTTATCACCCTAAAGTTAGCTGTTTTATACTGTAAAAACAACAGTATAATACTGGTAGAAGAGGTTCCAGTTTAAAACTGTAAAATGCACAGTAATAAACTGTAAAACTAGCAATTTTACAGTTTATTACTGTAAAGCAGCAATTTTACAGTTTATTACCCTAAAGTTAGCTGTTTTATACTGTAAAAACAACAGTATAATACTGGCAGCAGAGGTTCCAGTTTAAAACTGTAAAATGCACAGTAATAAACTAAAAACTAGCAATTTTACAGTTTATTACTGTAAAGCAGCAAATTTACAGTTTATCACCCTAAAGTTAGCTGTTTTATACTGTAAAAACAACAGTATAATACTGGTAGAAGAGGTTCCAGTTTAAAACTGTAAAATGCACAGTAATAAACTGTAAAACTAGCAATTTTACAGTTTATTACTGTAAAGCAGCAAATTTACAGTTTATCACCCTAAAGTTAGCTGTTTTATACTGTAAAAACAACAGTATAATTCTGATAGAAGAGGTTCCAGTTTAAAACTGTAAAATGCACAGTAATAAACTGTAAAACTAGCAATTTTACAGTTTATTACTGTAAAGCAGCAATTTTACAGTTTATTACCCTAAAGCTAGCTGTTTTATACTGTAAAAGTAACAGTATAATACTGGCAGAAGAGGTTCCAGTTTAAAACTGTAAAATGCACAGTAATAAACTGTTAAATAAGGAATTTTACCGTTTATTACTTTAAAATTAGCAATTTGAGTTTACCCAAGCAGCACAAAGGCGTTCAAAACACGTTCTGCAACACGTACAGAGCGCACCAGCCGGCACGTTCAAAACACGTTCTCGCAGCACGTGTTGTCAACGTCTATGTGTCTCATCGATCGATGGTAATATGACACGTCGAAATCTGGTGTTGACCACCTTTTTTTGTCCCAGTTTTGAACGTGGAATGATAGGTTATATTTAGGTTCTGGAAATACGTTTGTTTTCAGTGCTCCCCAGCTGAAAAAGTATACTACGTATACCCCACTATCCGGTGGCCGTGACGTGTTTTAACACGTGACGTCATTTTTGATCCACCTTTTTTGATCCATGATCGTCGCCATCTTGGTTTTTATTATTTAAATACCTAATTAATTTATCTAATTTAACTATTGATTGTTTAATTACTTTGAATTTAATATATTCATTCCGCGGGATTCGAACGCGGGTCCCTTGCGACTTCAGCTGGACACGCTAACCACTATACGCTACTTGATCTCATCGAGGGAGAAAAATAATACTTTAAATGGAAATTTTTTTTGCAGGAGGCGCCATCTATGAAAGACTAAGGGCGTAAATCATATCATTTTATTAGTATGAATGCAATGCTTTTTTACTGAAATGCATGCAAATCTGATTAGAATCTTGGGAGAAAGAGTTGTTTAGGATAAAACTTAAAGTTTCTGCAGACATGATTCCTCTTCCCTTTCTAAAAAGCAGCAATTCACGACCTCAATTCTGAGAAATTAAGCACTTCCTTAAGCACTGAAATGACACCGTGATAATATCAGGGCTGCAGAGTCGGAGGAAAAATGGTCGACTCCGACTCCGACTCCTGACTCCTGCTTTTTTTGAAATTATTTATTTTTTTACCCAAATGTGAACAGGGAAAAACCCTAAACAAAGGTTGAAATATTAAGTCCATTTTTAAAAGTTTCATTTTTATTCATGGTCGTAGCCAGGACTCACTTTAGGGGGGGGAGCAAGCTGGGGTATCCCAGTTGGAGGTCATGGGAGGTCATTGTGACCTCTCGAAAAGTTTAATTTGGTCATGAATTCTCGCAGGTAATTTCACCACATTTACCTCAATTCTCGGAGATCACTGTGACCTCCCAAAAAGTTCATTTTCTCCAGAGCAAATGACAAGTGCCGCTCTTGTCATTTGACTCCGTACAAAACTAATCCTTTTCTTGTTAAATGGCCAGATTTTATTTTAACACAATGCATTTTTGCTGCAAATATTTTTTATTATCTTGCATGAGCCCATACATAGCAATTCGTTTCACAAAGCAGACCCGCCATTTTGAAGCCCTTTTTAATGATCCTAGATGCTTAGGATTTGGATATTGGACGCTGAAAATTTGTATCTGTTAGTTTCAAAGACGTTTTCACCACCATAAAATTTCATCGAAATCGGAGGTGGTTGGAGTCGGAGTCGGAGTCGACATGTTTTTCAACACCTCCGACTCCGACTCCTTTAGTCCAAAATCAGTCCGACTCCGACTCCGACTCCGCAGCCCTGGATAATATTACTGTTTTTGCACGTCAAATATCACGTTTCTTAAGCACTGAAATGACACCGTGATAATATTACTGTTTTTGCACGTCAAATATCACGTTCCTTAAGCACTGAAATGACACCGTGATAATATTACTGTTTTTGCACGTCAAATATCACGTTCCTTAAGCACTGAAATGACACCGTGATAATATTACTGTTTTTGCACGTCAAATATCACGTTCCTTAAGCACTGAAATGACACCGTGATAATATTACTGTTTTTGCACGTCAAATATCACGTTCTTTAAGCACTGAAATGACACCGTGATAATATTACTGTTTTTGCACGTCGAATATAACGTTCAAGTGACACTTAGCACCGTTATTTGACCAATAACACCATTTTTGCACCAAATTTGAACGTTCTGGTGCTGCTGGGGTAGTACTGTAAAAGTAGCGATTTTACAGTTTATTATTTTAAAATTAGCAATTTTTACAGCTTATTCCTATAAAATTAACTGCATTATACTGTAAAAATACGTTCATTTTTAGCAGTGCACATACTTATTTAGGGTACTTAAATATTTATTCCGTTCAGTTAGTGGTTAGCGTTTTAATGAACATTGCCTTAAGTAATCAAATGTCAAAATTTAAATTCCTCCCTACATGTAAATTCTGCAAACTATTTAGCTCAAACTGATGCTTATTATTTTTTGCATTACGATGTAGCTTAATGTCTTCTAACATATTTCACAAAAGCTAATAACCTACAAAATTCGGCAGTGGTTTACAAAAACACATTAATTCAGTTTTTTTTTCTTTGGAAAACAAATGTAAAAGATTATGGAAATTGCTGAGAAATTTGAATTGAAAGTCATGTTTTATCTTTTCTTCAAGATTGAAAAATCAAATAAAAAAATCAAAATAAAGTCATGGTCTTAGCTTTGATTTTTTTTCGATGTAGAGGAAGTTACGGAAAATTTGTTTCATTCATATTTCAGATGCTTCTAAAATTCACGTCAGCGTAATTATGAAAGGAAAATTAACATTTTTTCTTACTTAACCCCAAATTATCAGTTTTAAATACTTGGTGAACTCGTACCATCAAGATTTCGAAAATTAACATTGAGGTTACGGTCGAATTGACTATACTATAAATGTTTACCTAAAATTAAGTTCGATTTGATATTTAGGTTTATATGTCAAAAATTATCCAGTTAAATAGACGAAGGCCAATGCAATTTTACACGACATAGTTACAGATGACACTTAAATGACGATTGTAACAAACGAATAAGAAAGAGTAACGACTGAATAAGTTTAATGTTTAAACCAGGAACATGAATATAAAATTTCTCTTCTTTTATTTTCCCTAATGAGCATCAATCACGAACCAATTTGTTGGTTCTTTGGATAATCAGCTAAGAGTCGTTGACAAAAATTCCTTACATATTTTTTCTGTTATATTTCGGCTAGAAGATCATTCTCAATTTATTTTTGAAGGCGTTAAAACACTGATTGAGATTTTTTTAAAGGTGTGAAAGTTGTTTTCTAGGAGTAAAATGCAAGCAAAAGCTTAAAGCTAGGACAATAGTAGCAATTCCTTAAGAACCTATCTTTCCAATAGTGAGTTGAAATATGACCAAGAAAGGAAAGATGCTTACTATTTTTTCTGTTTTAGGGCCCTACTCCACATTGACGTAAAGCAGAAACGTAAAATGGATTAAATAGTGCTCCTATGGAAAGTGCCCGGATTTTCGGTTTCGGTCGCGTTTTCCGTTGATGTGGAGCCGGGTCCTTAGGGCCCCGCTCCACGTTGACGTAAAGCAGAAACGTAAAATGGATTAAATGGTGTTCCTATGGAAAGTACCCGGATTTTAGGTTTCTGCCTTCGGTTTCGGTCTCGTTTTCCGCTGATGTGAAGCAGGGCCCTAAGAATGTTGAGCGTTTTTGATTAAAAAAAAAATACATGCTGACTCTCAGGGTAATCATTTGACAAGAATGCCTTAATATTTTTTCGCTAGTATTTCAGATCAAAGATATTTCTTGAGTTGTTTTTGAAGCCGTGAAAATACTTCTTGAAATTTTTAAAGGAATGAAATTCATCCTGGAGAAGCGAAGTATATTTAAAAAAGGGTAGAGCATAAAGTAATCAATTCTATAAAAAGAAATTAACTTTCTTTGGATGAGATGAAATATGGCAGAAAAAGAAAATATGTCAGCTATTTTTTTTCAGTTTTAGAATGTTAAACTTTTTTATCAAAAAAAAAAGAAAATCAAATTTGTTGATTTTTTGGCTAATCTGCGGAAAGTCGTTGACAAGAATGCCTTACATTTTTTTTGGTAGTATTTCCAACAAAAGATATTCTCCAGTTTCTTTGAAGGCGTGAAAATTTTCCTTAACAAGTTTTAAAGGAGTGAAGAGCGAAATTTATTTTGGAGAAGTGAAATAAACTAATAAGTGTTGATGCAAGTTCAAACGTAATATTTTTTTGAAAATCAAGTTGTTTCCCTCAAATTTTTCTCGATGCTAAGTTTTTGTTTGAGGTACAAAGAATGAAAGTTCAGTAATTAAATTCTTGAGGCTCATTTTCGATTTTCTGTGCGTGATATGCGTTTGTGGGATCGTTAAAAATATCTCTTTTTCATATTATTGAATGAATCTAATAATGAGTTTATTATGATTTTAGAGCGCTAATTTATATTAAAAATGAAATAACTCATATTATGCATAATGACTTGTTATATAACTGTATTAAAATCAAAGAGATGTGACCTGTAATATACAATGTAACCTAAAGAAGTTTCCAAATGTAAGAGTGTTGAGGGGACGCATAACTGCTATTTATAAACTTTAACTCGTCCACCCTTTATTCATAGTTTGAACAAGATTAAAAATTAATGGTAGAAATAGCTTAAGTTAATAGTAAGTGAAAATAACGTCAATTTTTTCTTCTCTAAATATCTATTTTTCAGGAATGAATTACTTTATCGTTAAGGGCGATTCCGATACACAATGCCTTCATTTTTGATTTCCCAAATCGTATTTTAATAATGATATTACAACTACTGTAAAGAAAACTGAAGAAAAATCTCTTAAGGTGTTGTGTAGTTATCTAGATTATCAAATGATAATTGCACAGGCTATTTAAAATGATTTATTTGCCTGGTTAGCATTTCCGTGTCACTTACGTAAACTTAAACTACGCGAGAACTGGTAAGTAAAATATTTTTTTTAAAAATAGGTTTAAGGCTACAGTACACTTTGAAATTGACAAAAATCCTTCAAAATGTTGATTTTTTGTTTTTGAACTATTTTTATGCTCTGAAAAGAGCTTTATCCAGGGCAAAAAGAATTGTTTTGATTCGACCTTTATTTCCTGAGATATTGCGTATTTTAGCGTTTCACCTACATAGCCACGCCTTGCTCTTTGAAACATAAAAATGAGTTTTTCTCAGAACGAAGAATTTGCTGCGAAGTGAAACTTCGAAATGCTCCCCAGGTTTAAAAAATGTACATATGAAGATAAAACTTTTTTGCTGTATACCCTAATGCTTTATCTATCAATTGTTGGAAACAGATTTTTGAAAAGTGGAGGCAAAGTTATGTTGTAGCAGGTATAAACTTGAAAAAAGCGCGTTTCGACATTTTTTTTTGGAAAATATGATGGGAACATTCATTTTTGTCTTTATTTTTAATTTGAACATTAAATATGAAACATTTTTGCCAACAATTTGTTAAACATTAAATATAGGTGTGGAAAAAAATATTTTTAAGATATTTGCTCAATATTTTTCTGCATGGAGCGTTTTTAGTTTTATTAATTTTTACTAATAAATTTTTCTAAACATGCTGAATTTCTCCAAATATGTTAAAATATTTTTTTTTATATTTATTTACATAATAGCTAAATAAGAACATTTTAGGAAAGTAACATGAATGTAACTATGTTTTAAAAAAAAAATCCATGAAAGGTGTACTGTAGCCTTAACTTTAAAATAGACAAATAAAATTCCTAAATATCTATGCGCCTTCTACTGTTTTTTCGTTTTCCTTTTTTCGAAAAAAAAAATGTATAATAATGCGAAGTTAACCATTATAGTTCAAAGTTCCATTGATGACAGAATTATGTTTGTGAATTAATTATATCCGCACCTTTATGTGCTATACTTGATTACGTTTCAAAATCTTGCTCATTTTTAACCTACTTTTCCGTAATAGTAAAAGAGAGACGAAAAGAGCATTAAAATTGGCTTAATGAATCTGAAAAATATCGCCGTCCAACAAAAAAGTCGAATGTAAATAAAATAATTAAATAAATGCCCAAATATTCAAAATTGCAAAGTAGGGTTTTGAGATGGGGAAAATGTACGTCTGTCGGTCTTCTGGTCTGTCTGTTAATCTATCTGTCGGTCTGTTTTCCACCCTAATAATTTCCCGATCAGTCCGATTCAACTAAACTGTTTTTTTCTGTTTGAAAGATATTGGCAAGGACACATTATTTCCGTATTTGAACTTTTGATGTGAATAGTTTTAGCGCAATTTTGAACACTTCAGAAAATATGTCTCCCCTCTTAACTTTTGAGTGAGCATTTCGATTTCAACAAACTTTTTTTGTTCAAAATATCTCGATAATGATACTTTATTAACGTCCTTGATCTTTTGAATTGAAATATATATATATTTTTTGTTTTGAACAGTTAGTATACAGGAAAGTAGGCTCGTTTAGTTATGTACAGAACTTCTTGTTAACAAATGTCTACTCGATTAGGTGAAAATGCAAAGAAATTAATGGCCCATCCAAGAAATGAAACATTCACGTGTAATCTGATTAAGAAAATATTTTTATAAACCCATGGCCTTTAAAGTCGGATAATTACTCTCAATACCTAGTTTATAGCAGCTTTAAATTTTCAACAACCTATTATTAATGTCTAATTTGGGTGCTCAAAGTAAAAGCGAACATTTCTTTTTTCAGTTTCATTGCTCAGTGAAGGAAAAACAGAATCACTCATCCCTGCAGAGGAAGACCAGGTAAGCTAAACCTTCCTCATTTTTCTTTACACTTGGGTGATAAGCATAGGTGAAATGTAGGGAAGGATCAGGAAGAAATTTTATGATGCCAAGCATGTCTTGTCAATAATATTTTTTAAATACGAAAGTTAGCACGAACGGAAATAAAATTGATATGATTTTTTTTCGCAAAACATATTCAGCAGTTAGGAAATCATTCTTTGGCATAAAAAGGTAGTTAAAGTTCAATAGGATTTTCAGGAAAATGTTTTGAGCACATTTGGCAACTATATATTGCAAAAATTAGAAGTAGTTAGAAGATTTTAGAATACTGTACTTTTACGTCTTTTGGAAAATTATGGCGAAATAAAAAAAGTAAGAAAAAAAAAAAAAACGTAGCTTACAAAATCATTTTTTTATCTCGAATATTTCAAAGTTTTTTGATAATCGAAGTTGAGCAAGGAACAACTAGTTATCTCTTTCATGTAGAATAAATGAACACATATGTATAGGTAAAAATGAAGTGATTGAATTCAAGATTATACTTAAAGATAATAAGTATAAAGTATTGTTAATATCGTTAGAAATAAACTGTTGAAAAAAGGAATCAAATAACTTAAGTAATTAAGGTATGCTATGCAATTAAATGTTTTGCAACAAATGATATTTTTTTGTTTAGTTTAGAGTATCAGTTTTATGACAAAAAGTTGTTATATTAATACTGAGAAGAAATTTTCTACACAAAAGCTATTGGTTAGTTGCAAATATTTTTCACGAAACTGAATACTTCTTAAAATAATCTGCGCTTCTCTGGTTAAAAAAAAGGCCTCTAGTTAAAAAACAAAGGGAAAAAAATCAGGAGTACCGAGGGGAACATTTTTACATTATTATTATCAGAAAATGGTTTCAAATTTTGGCAAGATGTACCGTTTTCAAATGAAAGGAAATAACTTAATTAGGTAAAAACTTAAGTGAAAACTGAAGTGCGCAAGAAACACTTATACGAACATACGCACCCACTTATCCCCCACCCCCACCTCCCACACAGACATCTAGACATATTTGTAGAAAGTATTGTATTCCCAAAATCTGTTCCAATACATGTTTATCAATAGCATCAATTTTACGCAATTAGAACGCCAACTAGTTTTTGACTTACGCGAAAGCTTGAATTAATAAAAAACTGCGTACATTAAACTTCATCCACTAATTTGAATTACCTTTATACATGTAATTTATGTTCTTGAACTGATAAATCATCCACGAGCTTTTACTAAAAGTCCTAGTTTTTCAAATTGTGTGTCATCGTAATGCTGGATTTTCTTTCTCAGGGAACTTCAGCTAGTGAGAATAGCATCCAGCTGGGATTGCCACTAGGATATCAGTTAACATCAACACCAATCCAGTCACAAAATGCCCAGTCGTCAGACAGAAGAATGAGCTTAGAAGATTTCTTCCTCAACGGTAACAGCAACCAGCAACAGGCTGGGCAGCAGGCTGCACAGCAACAGGCTCCGGTGGCACAGTTTAATGTCCAGCAACCAGATCCTAATTCCATCCTCTTCTCCAGAGATACCCAGTTCCCCAGCTCTAGCGGAGGGATCATATCTCGGATGCTGATGCTGAGAAGAATGCTTCGTCTTCGAAGGATGGTTAGACGATTGACACTGGTACCGAGGGTTTTGGGTCTTGGCCTTGGCCCATTAAGAAGGGTAAGTTTCATAGTATACTTTTTCTGTACTTAATTAAAAAGTATTGAAAACCAAGCAAAGGTTACATAAATGTAATAAAATGTGTTCCAAGCACTTATACAGGATGTTTCATATTGAATGGGACAAAAAGACAACGCGATTGTGAACATTGTAATTGATATAGTTATAAAATTCAAATTTAATTAAAAACTACATTTATTCAAGTTTCTGCAGGTGCTCAATATGTGCCCGTCTGGTGACATGACATATGTCTGCACGGTAATCAATCTCCTGTCACACTCATGACAGCATATCCCTATAATGGAGTTTAACACTGCAGTTGTCCGCTGCTCCAGTTCCTCTAAGTCCTGAGGAAGTGGAGGCAAAAACACCTTGTCTTTAACGAAGCCTAAGAGAAAGAAGTCACAGGGCGTTAGATCTGGGGATATCGCCGGCCTACGAAGCAATGTTAAATCATTTTTCCCAGAACAGCCAATTCAGCGATGGGTAGACGTTCATTCCGGAACTCACGTACGTTTTTATTCCAATGTGGGGGAACACCATCTTGCTGCAAAATGAAATCAGGAACATCTTCTTCCAGCTAGGGAAGGAACCACTCAGAAAGCATGTCTTGGTATAAACGTCCCATTAATTCTTGTAAGAAAACGCAGTACGCTTTCTCCTGCATGAACGACATTTTGTTTAACAGCGCTTCTAGCTGCGCGCTCGTCATTGGATAATTTTTCCTTGCTACCAAATAAAACTTGTATAATTGTAGTTGAAGAATAAATTAGTTTCTTCTAAATAAATACATTACGGCAGTCACACTGCTCTAATTTTTTTTATCCCATTCAATTTGAAACACCCTGTAGTTCTAGAAGCAAATAAACTATACTCTAGGAGAGTTAATGTCTTGCTTCATAATCAAGGTTGCCACGCCACAAGGAAACCTTTCCACGGAATTTTGATAATTCCCTTAAAAACCTGGAAAGGGCACGGAACTTAAAATTTCCTTTTTTTAAGTAGCAAAAATTAATGATTAGACAACAAATAAAACAAATTAAAATAAAATAATGGCAATGGGGGAGTTTCCTTCAGTCAAAAGTACTACTTTTTTTACTGAAATTGATAGAATGATATAAAAAAATAACATGGGCCCGGAAAATACTTTAATTTTCCCAACAGTTTATTTTTTATTAATTTTTTTAAATACCCTACCTTGAAAACGGGGCGTGGTTTTTGTGACGTCAGTGGTGCACCTAACACCATTTTGCTTGACTTGAGTTGTCCAATCGCAGGAATCGCTGACGTCACGACCTTCGTCATCTCACTACAACCAATTAGATTTCGCTCTTATATGCACCACTGACGTCATGCACAGATGTTTTTTTTTTCGGAATAGCATCTGCGCACCGGTTAAAATAATTCATAAAAAATATATAACTGTGTCAAAAAATTAAAAAAACTGTCAATTCCTATGTTTTGAAGCATGTTTTTTCAGAAAAAAATACTTTTGAAATTTCGGAAACTCCCCCATTTGCTTTGAAGTTTCTTTTGTTTTCCTTCTTTTTTTTTCTTTTTCTGTTCAAGAAAATATAAAAATATCTATGAGAAAGAAAGGGAATAATAAACGAAATCGGAAATAAAGTTTTGCATTATAACAACCATGAAACCAATTGGAAAAATCTAAGGTGAATAAAAAAAGATGTGAAGAAAGGAAAGAACTGTTTTAGAACCCTGCTTTTTCAGCGCAAAGTCATAATAGCTGTAGTACTATAAATTAGAAGAAATAAATTCTCTAACCGAACTCATTCATTAAATTTCGAACACATTAAAAATCCTTTTTTTTTTCTGTTTCTCAATTTTTCCCATTTTATGGAACAAACAATGCGTAAATTATGTACTGAATGTCTCCAAAATGTTATCGACATTATAGTGCAAAAACTCCCTTGATAACGTTATAATGCGTACGTTATATTTTTGTAAGATGCTTCAAATTTATCGGACACCAAGATAATGACAAATATTCTTGAACGGTTGAAATAAATCCTCAAAAATTAAAAAAAAAACTTTTATTCCAACAATTTACATGCAAAGTTCTTTCTCTCTGAAGAAGTTAGTCTAAATTAAATAGTTAAAAGAAGCATTTTAACGGGTTTAATTATTTTTGCAATATCTTACGTAATTATTGTTATGACAAGTAGTATTTTTGTTATTGTTAAATATTTATTGTTGTTATTATTATTTTTTGAGCTTTATTGTTAATTACAAAGCTATCTCAGTTCTCTGCTGTAGCTCTTCGATCATAAATTTTGCATGAATTAGACATTATGTACAAATATTATTTAAAGGTGGAGGATAATCAGTAAGACGTCTAGACTGAAACATATTTTCTGTTTCAACAGGCTAGGGTACCTTAAAATATTTTTTTTTAATTTGAAATTATTAATTTGTGTTTTGCCTTTTACTTATAGTTTTGCCTAAAATTTAGCCAACATTTAAAGTTTCTTTATTCTTATCATTATACAACTGTTTGTAAGTTTTCATGTAAGTTCAAATGTTTGTAAGTTTTCAAGTTTTTATAAAATAGTAAATGCATTTAGAGATCTCTCTGCGTGTCATTATAAACTTATTATTAAACATTAATATCCAAAGAAAGTAATGTGCTTTTAAGTTTATATATTATGTGTTTTTGTAATTTTTAAAAATCTAATATTATGTACTCACTTAATACAGATGCTTGTACTTGGATAGGCTCAAGTTGATCCCGTGCAGACTGTGCAACAACCATTGTCAATATTCAACAACAGAGTGGGACAATCCTATCCGGAACCATACAATCCTAGAGATTACGTCTTTGGAGACAAAGCTTTCAGCTACAACAACACCTCTTCAAAGCAAGCGAGTGATTCAAGTTCGGATCAGCAGCAACAACAGACACGAGATTTTCCTTTGGAAGCAGAACCTTATTATGACAGCGTGAATGATTTGCCTTATAACCTTTATGACGATACGAATCAGAAATCAGCAGACAGTTTCGAATCAGATGAGCTTAGAAATCAGCAATTTCAACAGCAGAGTTACAACTCACTGAGACCATTAGTCGATAATAATCGTCAAATTTTGCCCCAAGAATATGATAACTCAGATCAGAGTAACAACCAAATTCAAACTCTGCAGCTTTTGCAATTACTGCAAGACTACCAAAGACTTCAAGAGCAAAACCGAGTTTTGAATGCTCAGAAAAATCAAAATGACTATGATTTAAGGGCTCAAAATCAGCTGCAAAATAATAATAATTTTAATAATCAGCCATCATCTCAGCATCGACAAAACAATCAAAATCAGTTCAATCAGAAACAAAGCCTATTGGAGGAACAAAAACTGTATGAAACACTTGAAAAACTGCGGGAGCAACAACAACTAATTCTGCAAGAACAACAGTTGAGACAACAGCTGCAACAGCTACTACAGGCGCAACAAGCTCAAAATTCCCAAGAATTAAAATCTCAGCACATTAACACTGCTTCTTACGAACATAGCCACAGCAAAAACCACCACTATAACGACTTCCAGCACAATCACCAGCCTCAAGAACCAAACTTTCAAGTGGAAGCTGAAAATACTCCTGGAGACAGAACGGAAAATACTGGATTTGTGCGAGGAGGATCTCCTGGTTTTTCTGCAAATCCTGGAGCAACTGCTATTGGTGGAGGTGTAGGAGTTAACATCGGAATAAAACCTCCATCAGTTGATGTTCAAGTTACAAAGCCAGTAGGACCTATTGCACCGATTCCAAACCCCATCCCGCATAAACCACTTCCGCCTCCTGTTGTAGAAGAGCCATTAGTTCCTATAGGCATTTTGCCTAAGCCCATTTTGAATCTTAAAGGCAGGATGTTTTTTGGAGCAGAATTAGGTAAAGGCGTAGGAATCAAGGCAGGTCGATAAGTGTTATTTTCTTGTGTTAAATTAATTTATTTGAACATTTTAAAACTACTTAAGCGAAAGCAATGAATATAAGCCGAATAATTGTAACTAAGCAGTTTATGCAATATCCCTCTTAATTTAATTTCTACCATAAATATATTTTTGAGCTAAGTCTACATTAATAATTTGCTTCGAAAAAGATTACAGTATGTACAACGTACATTTTGCAAGTTTTTTTTAACAAAACAACTGTAATATTACATGGAAGGTACCGAAAGTCTGGTTATGATATCAGAGACGGCAGTTTCGTCCTTGTTATGGACTCTTTAATCTGGAATTGTCAGTAACCATGCTGGAAGCAGATGTTTTCTCAACGAAGTTGAGTACACTAACAAAATCTGATGACTGAAATTAATTTCGCGTACCAACAGTAGCCTGCAAGCAGTGGTGCGGCATTAACTGGCAAATTATGAAAGGTGTTAGAAACCAAACAATGCAGGTACCAGATATTATCCAATGCCTAGACTTTTGCTTCTGGGTGTAACATATCAACTCAAGAGTCAAACACCACCGATAATCATAATAAAAACAACAACAATAACAATTATTTAAATGTACAAAAAAGACTGGAGTTACACACGCGTGTCATCTGCCGATAGCTTTATAAACACAAAATAGCGCTCTTGCCACTAAAAAAGTTCAGCGACAAAAGTACATCTGCAAGTTAAACGTGAATATATTAACAGCAAATTATATTTCGCGGCGACATTCTCCGAGCAAAAGGAAACAAAAGTTAACAAGAAGTTCTGTCAAGAACTAGACGAGCCTACTTTCCCGTACATCGACATCGGCATTCTAGCATCTGATCATTATTCTCTTGATTATCTGAGACTGAAAATTATGTCAAACATACCTTTTTAGCACTTAAAGCTGATTTCTAAAAGCAAAATATACCCCTCTCATCAGATGAAATAGACACGTAAAAAGTAAATAAACGAATAAATAAAGTTTTGTCGCACCTTTTAAAGAATGTAACTGTTACAGTTCTTCCGTAGAAAAAATCCTCAATCGTTTTCAAAAAAAAAAAAAAAAAAAAAAAATATATATATATATATATAAATAAATAAAAGTACAAAGAGCATCAAAAGACATTTTATCAAACAAAGAAAAAAAAAGAAAAAAAAAACTCGTCCGTTAATAAAATGTCTCGAATTTCACTTTTAATCCGTTTGCCAGTTGTTAAATATAAATCAAGAATAAAATGCCCTCGTGAATGAAAAATTTTTGTTACAAAAAAAATCGTCTGCCAAAAAAAAAGAAAAAAATAATAATAAATGAAATAAAACAAATGAATAAATAAACAAAAAATCGTCTGCACAGTCAGTCATTTTTTTTCTGAGCCTGCATTTCCGCCATGTTTGCGGAGTCGGAGTCGGAATCAAAGTCCTCACAGAAGATTTTTCAGAAAAGTACTTTACAAATATCATTTATCAAAACCATTTTCTTACAAAGTTAGTTTGAAGGAAATCCGACTTTAAGTTCAGGATCAACATTCAATTTAAATTCCCCGCAGGCGCTAATGTTAAATTTTTTTTCTGAACGGTTCAATATTGAACGAAAAATGGTTCAAATCAAAAAACGAAGTATGGGAAGGAGCCTCTCCGAGATCTTTCAAACAAAAAAAAGTTTATTCCATTCGGACGGTTCACTCAAAAGTTATTAGGTGGGGAAAGGTTGCTTGAACGGTTCAATGTTGAACGAAAAAAGGTTCAAATTGAAAATTTAAATACGGTAATGAAGTATCCTTGCTGAGATCCTTCGAACAAAAAAAAAAGTTTATTTAAATCGGACTGTTCACTCAAAAGTTATTAGGGGTGACAGCTTGCTTGAGCGGTTCAATGTTGAACGAAAAACTGTTCAAATCGGAAATGTAAATATGGAATAAAGTATCCTTGATCAGATCTTTCGAACAAAAAAAAATTTGTCAAAATCGGAATGTTCACTCAGAAGTTAGCATCGCGGGACAGGTTGTTTGAACGGTTCAAAGTTGAACCAAAAATTGTTCAAATCGGAAAATCAAATATGGGAATGAGCTGTACTCACTGAGATCTTTCCAACAAAAAAAAGTTTGTCAAAATCGGAATGTTCATTCAAAAGTTATTAGGGGGGCGGACAGACAGACCGACCGACCGACCGACCGACCGACACACAAATTCCCCATCTCAATACCCTACTTTCAAATTTTTAATTTTTCGATATTCATTTAACATTTTTATTTCTTTTTGGTTTTTTTTCGGACTTGGCGATATTTTTTTAACTTGGCGATATTTTTTCGGACTTGGCGATATTTTTTTAACTTGGCGATATTTTTTTGACTTGGCGATATTTTTTAGATGCATTAAGCCACTTTTTATACTTTTTTCGTCTTTCTTTTATTTTTAACGGGAAAGTAGGCTAAAAAAACTAAACAAGTCCAAAGCTTGTTCCTACAAAAGGACTTGCTTCATGGACGAAATTGAGGTCTCCGCATGTCATAACCGAGCTGTCAGTATAATGCAAGTGCAGTTATCCCTTAGTCTGGGCTTAAGAGCGGTAACTTTCTGCTTAATAACAGTAAGATTGTATAATATTCGTATTGTGTAGCTTTTTACTAGATTAAATATGCTATTTTTCTGTAAATAATGTAATGCTGCTGATATTGTAAAATATTTAAGAATGTTTCAATTGTACTTGCTGAGTGGATGCTACTACAAGCTATGCAGTGAAAAAAATTGGATTGTTTAGTATAAAACCGTACTTAAAAGTTTTACATTTAAGCTGTGAAAAGTTTAAGCAAGCAATGTTAAGTTATTTAATGATTTATTGATATATTTCATTAGAATCGTTACTTGCGCAGTTAATAATATATTTGCTTAATCTGGTTGCCAAACTTAACCACTTTGTAAATATAAGGCTGAAAAGATAGTTCCTTTTTCGAATTATTTTGTTGATATACTTTGCTTTACATTAATCGTACATTGCTAATGTATATAACATCAGCATAAAAAGTATTATTACTATGTATGTTGCATGTTATTGTCTTAATAATTTTAAGACATTCATGACTGTAATGTTTTGAGTAGCGCTTGTGAAAAAGGGGGAAAAAAAAAAACTTAGCAAATCAGAAGTTTGACTGTAAAATTTCGGCGAAAAATAATATTTGAATTATAAAGAAAGACAAAATATAAATTCTGGCCTAAAAATAAATTATAGCAACAGCAAAAGGAGGGAAAAAAGTAAAAATTAGAAATAGTCTTTGTACTATTTGCTTCTAATTCAACCGATTTTAGTTAGCATCGCCAAAAGACAGCAATTTTTCTCAAAAAAATTACAACTTCCTTTTTTATTTAGACGTAAGATAGTGGTCTAACTGAAAATTCAACATCAAACTTAGAAATATGAACAAACACTGGTAAATTTTTTTACATACCATTTGTTTTGACTACTTCTAGTAAATATGCAATTAATAAATCCAAATGTTAACTGATTCTTATTATTTTTTAAAACACTTTCAAACAGCATATTTACAAAGAACGTATTTTAATAAATAAAAAAGTAACACATTTCCTTTTGGTTCAAAAAAAAACCAAAAAAAAAAAGTTTAAGTGCGGTTCTGTAAACGTTTCA
The DNA here is from genome assembly GCA_038373865.1 of Uloborus plumipes. Classification (NCBI taxonomy): domain Eukaryota; kingdom Metazoa; phylum Arthropoda; class Arachnida; order Araneae; family Uloboridae; genus Uloborus; species Uloborus plumipes. The sequence continues at coordinate 25,735 of JAXGGA010002481.1, forward strand.
CTTGTGTTTCAAGTTTATTATGAGACTTTTCATGGGCGAAAACATTTTGATGCTGAGAGAAAAAAAACTTCACTATTGCACGTCTTTAGTATCGTAAACTACGAACTTTTTCTCTATTAAAAAAAGGTTCTCCCTTATAAAACAACTAAAAAAGAAAAAGTGTACGAAAATTTTTACAAAAGCTGTGCTTAATAACATGATTTTTCTTTATTAACCGCATAGTAATGGAGTTTTTGGTACATTTCAAACTTAACTAGGCAAAACAAGAAAATTTGGAAAAGTAAAAGCGTTTAAATGGTACTAACTGTATAATAGTGGAAACATTTATACTCAACAGTCTTGGATTATAGGGCATTTGAAAGATATCCAATTGTTGTGAGGATTAAAGAAAAACCGCATTAAAATTGTCCAATTAGTTGTAGCAATACCAATAGATGCTTTCACATTCAACAGTTTTCATTCATGTTTGAATTAAAATTTAAAATATTCAGTTTGTAAGATAGGAGGTAAGAGACAAAGCTATTGAAGTTTAGTTTTAAGTAAATTAATGTCTATAGTATTCTCACATTCAAGACTTTTCAGTCATATTGGAGAAAAATTGCTATAGGGCAAAATTGGGGAAATTCAGTTTATTAGTTTCATAACCCTAAGTATTAGCGATACATTTAAAAAAAAAATATCGACTTTAATATCTCTAACTACATGAATTGATTTAAGTAATATGTTGTAAAAAAAAAGTTCAAAAAAAGTTTTCACCAAAGATATTTTTTTTGATAATTGCTTAAAGTATTTTGTACACTTTAAAGTCATTAACCTAGATTTTGAGATGGCGGTTGGATGGTTCGCGATAACTGATCTTTCAATTGCGGTTTTCTTTTTAGCATTAGTTATATTGTGTTCAGTGGCGACAGCTAATTTTGTTCATTAAAAATTGGCCCAATTTTTAAAATGCCACTGAAGCATATCGAGTGAATTTAAATCAGCGTACTTTTTCGTCATAAGTGCTACAGTCCTGGTAATGGAGCTTGGCAACTTGTTAATTTTTTGAATTGGCGAAAACAGTACAATCTCTTTTACGTTGCCGCTACTCGGTAGTAAGGAAAATTTTTTGTAATATCCCCAGAAGCGTATTTAATGTGAAATACGCCTCAGAAATATAGTCAAGCGTATTTTCATGCTTTTCACTTCAAATAAAAATTTAGCATAAAAAAAGAGGGAGAAAAATCATTTGCTGTCATATACTGGTTCTTCATACATATTATTGCTGCTATCTTACTTTGCAGGTACGAATGTTTAACTTTTAAAACTTTCACTTGTAATTTGTTGACTTTTAAAAAAGTGTCATTGAAATTCAAGCACCAAAGAGCTTCATGGAAATGTATATATGTGCATGTACTCAACCCTTATAAAATGAATGTGTGTAAAGAAAAATATAATTTGTAAATAAAGTGAAAAAAAAAAATCTTGATCTTTTTCTTGTCTTCAATTACTTTTACTTATGCGAGCAAAATATCGCAAAGGAAAATCTTATTTGATGCAACACTTAATGAAAGATTGTAAAATTTCACACTAATATTTCCGAGAGGAAAAAATATTTTACGATATTTTGCCTATTTAATTAGTTGAAATTGTAAGAACAATTGATTCATTCATTTCGAAAAGTTTGTACATTTACTTTTTAACATATCTTTCTCTTTTAAAAATATAACTGCTCTCAGATTTAAGTATTTCTTTAATGGTATCATCAATCAAAAATCGTGTCACTTTAATATAATTTTGCATATAATTTTTGCTTTAATATAATTTTTATTGTTTATCACTATAAAATAATAAGAGCAGACTGGAAACGATTTCCAAATTTTCATAAGTTAGTGTTTTCCTTTTAGGAGAGTTTACCTTCTCAAAATAAATCGCTAAATTTAAATTTGTGCTCAAATCCCCCGAGATAAAATATTTAAAAATTCAGTGAAACTTTGAAAACACAACTTTCCTCCTAACTTGTTCTTCCTTTGATAATTCAATTTATTTCTTCTGCAAATTAGCGATTCTTTTCAACCAACAATGTTCTCTAATGCAGTTTACATGAAGAAACGTACATTCTTGCCCTGTATATTTAAAAATAAATAATTAAATAACTAAAATAAATAAATAAAAACACTTTGATAAAGTAAGATTATCAAAAAAATCTGTTTATATTTCTTTTTTCAATTAGGATACTCTATTGCCAAACGGCCTTTAATTAATATGTGCACAGGGAATACGAAGCTTTCTTTTAAAATATAAAGGACCCACTTTTCAAACAGATTCTGTGCTTATGCAAATTACTAAGTAAGTGAATGAAAGAATAAATTAAAAAATGAGTGTTAGCATAATATGCTTAGGGGCTCATTCCCAAAGCTACAAAATAATCTTAAATTTTCTAACACTATCGACTTTACAGAGACTGAAACCGCTCAGGGTATTAATATCAGATTAAAGCGAAAATGCTGACACGTGTTTCAAGGTTACGATGGACCTACTATGTATGGAAAGGATAATAAACTCTCTGACAAAAACAATTGGTATAATAGGGTCGAAGAAAATTTAGAAATTTTATGCTTGAGAGCTTTTGGGAAAATCTCTCACTGTATGATTAGACAAATGTGTAGCTAGGTTAATGGGCTTGATAGGTGCAAATCGAAAAAACATGAAAGTAGTACGAGCTATGTCACTATATTTATTGTTTGGCATTGAAAACTGTAGAATAGGAAACCATATGATGTTCAGAAAATAAATAACGTCTAAGATGTTCCGATCTAACATGTGATGATATAAATTAATTCATTATTAATTTCTGTTGAAACTTAGCAAAGGTGAAGAAGAGGATTAATGAAGAAATATCATTTGTAATTTATGTGACACATGAAGAAAGTAACTTCAAAATTTTCAAAGGGGGAAGGGGTGATAAGTGTAATACTAGGGTCGAAAAAGAAGTGTGATACTAGGGCAATCCTTATAGGAGAGTTTTAAAGAAAATTGAATTTTCTCCGTTCCCCGGTCCACCGTTCCGGTGGTACCCCGTTCTTATGGTCCAGTCTATGCAAAAGACTTACAGTATTTTTTTAGACACTATAATTTTTAGCACAAATTTTACAGGTCAGTATCATCGCTTTTGAAAACTTTTTGAGTTTCTGAGTAAAATTAAAATTTACCTAACTTAAGTTAAATTTAACTTTTTTTAAGTACTTTATACAATCTAAAATTATTCAACTTTTTGAAACCAGAAAACTCATTAACTCAACCGCATTAAAAAAATTAATCGTAGGGTTTTTATCATGTAATTACATGGTAATTAGTTGCTTCTCTAGCAGGAATGAGAAAGGTAGGGTGAAGTAAAAAAAGCTAGTTTTGACATAATTTGAGTTTTAAAGTTAAATAGTAATGAAATTGTACTATTTTCATGTTCTTCTTTAAAATTACATTTTTAGATAAGACCTGTTTTGAACAGATTTCTGCAATTTCGGGAAACACTTTGAAATTTTAAATTAACCACAAATAACCATAATAGTTTTGACTCGTTTTACGCTACGATGGGGAAAAATGAGCCATCGTGAGAAAATGATGTTAGTTTAAAATACTGGAGGACATGTTTGTTTAGGAAGTAACGGCATAAATAGAAACGAAAATACTATCTTAGGCAATTTTATTTTCAGATTTTAAAACGATGATGTTGGCATTGATTGATTATCGAGTCATCCAATAGTTTTAGGTATTTTCCACAATTGTTTTTTTTTAGGAAATACATAACGATTCTACATTGTTGACTTCATTTATCACTTTTTTGAATTTCTTTACTATCAGATTGTGTGATTTATCCTATAAATGTGTAATTATAGATTAATTGTTAGGGAAAAATCATCTGAGCCTTACTTTGTCTCACTTTACCATACCGAATAAAACGAAATAAAGAAAGAAAAATGTATGAATAAATATTTTTGAAGTGAACTGCGTGTTGTGCGAAGCAAAATCTGATGCTGGTAAAATGTGTTAATTCTGCTATCATATTCATGAGAGAAAACTTTTTTGAGATTAAAATTTGTTGCCAATGAACTACGAATTATTATTGAAAGTATCGGTGTAAAAGATTAATCTTAATTGTGCTTAAATTGAGTTAACATCAAATTTACCGTTTTATCCCACATCAATTTAATCCTTTCGTTCTTAATGTTCCGTATGAAGCTTTTTGTACTCTTTCATCACTGTCAATCCATTTTTATCTTTTTATTCACGATTCTTAATCAGGGATTTTTATCTCTAAAAACGGTAGCGCCACATTACCCAAATACTACAGAACACCCCCCCCCCCAAAAAAAAAACACCCAAACACTCTTCTAAAAATGTCAATGGTGTTGTCTGTCTGCATCATGGCACTTGCTGGGCACCACTGTCTGAATGCATTGAAACTTGCATTGCTTTTCTGAAGATTCGTGGCCTTTTTATTTTTTCACTTATTTATTTCTTTATTTTTTGAAATTTTTTTTTGCTTTGAAGGTAAATGGAAGGTTTAAAGATTCTTACTATGCTAGTCGATGTAATGCCATGTGCATTTCTTTCAAAAGTGTATAAAGATCTACAAGGAGTTCCGTAATAGGTATATTATCGCTTTGTATATTTGAAGCGTCCATCATTTTCCTTTCGTTTATTTCACTTCACCAAAAAAAAAGAAAAAAAAAAGAAAATAATACATGAAAAACTGCTGGAATATGCCGTCAAAGAAAAAAAAAAAAAAGGTCAAAATTAAAAATATACATATTATACAAAATTAAAAACATACATTTGAGATGGGGGAAATGTGTCTCTTCCGGCCCGTCTACCCTCCTTCCCCAATAACTTCCGAGAGAAAAGTCTGCAAAGATTTTTTTTATTCGAAGGATTTCAGCGAGGACTCTATTGCTCAAACACTGGGTCACTCAATTTTGAACAGTAGAAAATACTTGAACATTATCGCCTAATAATTCATTTTAATTACTGTTTGGGACAAATGTAGGTCCCAAACAGTAAGTTGCTTGAAAAAGCTTTGTTGGAAGTAGCTGAACATGTTCAAAAACAAACGGTCAAAATAAACAAGTTTAAACACACACACACACACACACACACACACACACACACACACACACACACACACACACACACACACACACACACACACACACACACACACACACACACACACACACACACACACACACACACACACACACACACACACACACACACACACACACACACACACACACATTAACGCTTAAATTGAAGGTAAATATAGCTCCTGGAATATGAAGACTTGTTTGTTTGACACAGGCTTTTGGAAAAAACCCTTGACAAAATGAATGTTCATGAAAGACGTTCAAAATAACAATTGAAAAAAAAAAAACCCCTAACATTAACATATTTGTTAAATTTCAGGCAAATAGAAATCCCGCATTTGAAGGCTGATTTGCTGCTGGCAAAAGTTGTTGGAAAAAAGCTCCTAGCAAAAAAACACATTCAAGAAAATTGTTCAATATATACAGGTAATTTTTTTCTTATTAGGGCCATTTCACGTGACGGAATGGGATATTTGGAGATGTTTTGTCAATACATTTTGTTCTATCAATACAAATAAAATACGCTAGGAATTTTTTTGTTGGTAGCAACGGCAGAGATTTGTCATACGAATTACGTAGAAAATTTAGAATTAGTTATTTGTTTGAAAATTACCGAATTTTAAGCATTAAAATGCCTATGACGGAGCGGGACTTGTATGAGTCCCGTTCCGTCACAGTCATGATATTGCTTATCCTTGAATCATTTTCTTGAAAACTATGAACTTTTGACTTTCCATGTCATTCTCATGACAAATCTTAACTGTTGCTACCACCAAAAAATTTCCTAGCTTGTTTTATTTGTGTTTATGGAACAAGATCTACTGACAAAACAGCTCCAAATGTCCCGTTCCATTAGGACCTATGGAGAAATTTAAGGCATAGATTTTGAACTTAAAGGCGAATTTACTTAAAACAAACTTGTTTGAAAGGTTTTTGATGAAATACATGCTCATGAAAGAGCGGCCAAAATGAACTTGTAAAGCACGTAACAATAACACCTACAGGGTAATTTAAGACTAACGTAAATACCGAACTTAATTTAGATCTTCTTAAAACAAACTTAGTTGGAAAAAAGCTGACGAAGAACATGTTAAGAAAAGCGTTAAAGATGAACAGCTATTTTTTGTTGACATTAACAGATATGGTAGACCTTAGTTTTTATTTTTATTACAGTACACTCCCGATTATCTTCGGATTAGGGTGGATTAGTGGTGGATAAGCGAATATTTCGGATAATCTGAAAAATTGGTAAAAAGTGATATTAGTGTATACTGTATTAAAAAAATCAATACCACACTTACATTTGAATTATAGCTAAAACGATAACATTGAATGTAAAAAATATCTTTAACTGCTGAAAATGAACAATAACACACTCAAAATCAGTACAAAAAAGGAAAACAAAAGTGTGAAACCCCCCGGATAATCCGAACAACGGATAAACTGACCACAGATAATCGGAAGTTTACTGTATTAAGTTTTAAATTGATGGCAGCGCAAAATAAAATTAAGTTTAGAGTTTTTCTTTTTTCCTTGAAAGAAATATTTGAACACATTGTATATCATCATTTTTTTAGAAATTGGCCTTAAATGTTAAAAATGTATTAATGAAAAAATGACGCCTTAGTCAGTAAAGGAAATACTAGCTGAGAAAAAAAAAATCTATGTTGGTATGTAGAAAAGTAAGCTAGTTTAGTTCTAGATGTAAAAAAAAAAAAACAAAAAACAAACAAACATAAAAACAAAAAGAAAACGAGTTGTTCAATTACTAGAGTGTGTTCAGTCACAAGTCGGTCTACCGCAAATGCTTGAAAATTAAAATGAGATTAACATCAGAACATATTAAGGCGGAAATATTTCATTAACTGATGCTTTACAACAAATAATGAAATCATGTAGTGAGACAGATTGTCCCACTAAAATAGGATTGTCTTTAGCATTGTCATAAAAGGAAATGTGGGTTGCTTCAACCCCAAGCAAATGAGCCACGCTTCCCATAATGCACCTAAAACCGAAAGTGAAATCCTCTGTGGTCGAGTAGGCATCACGCGATCTCTCGTGTAAAGAAAGATATTGCTTGCTTTCTCTAAATAGATTTTTCCTGTTTGTTAGGGTGAATTTTTTTATCACCCGCATTTGATATTTCGATCACAGTTCTGTGAATACATTAATTGAAGACGATGCGTAAAGTTTTGTTCCTTTCTTTGTTCGGCCATTCTTTGCTTCCGGAAAAATATTACTGGGAAATATTGTTCATGCTTTTAAATTAGATTAAATATACACAACACTATTGCAGTTTAGAAATGCTAATGAGCAAGCGTAAAAAGATGCTATAAATTTTTTATATTCTAGTGTGAGAATCTTTCAGCCTTTAAATGGTGAAAGAGAGTTATGTTTCTATAAATAAATTTTGATGGCAAAATATTTATGCAAATATAGTTTAATATTTTTCATACAAGTTTGTAATTCAAAGGATGGATTGAAATATCTTTTTAACGCAAAACGCTTTGAAGGAAATATAAATAGGGGTCTTTAACACATGGATCAATAAGTCCCGAGACTAACAATGGAAACAACATTTGTTTGCAAAATTTTTTTTTATTCATCAACATAATCACCTTTTAGGGGCCAACGCTTTTCCAATTTTTCAATACCATGTTTATAAAAAAAAATATCTTTCGCTTCAAAATAAGCTTCAGTTTCAGCGATGACCTCCTCATTTGAGCCAAATCTTTTTCCCTGGAGCATTTTTTTTAAGATCAGCAAAGAGCCAGTAGTCACTGGGGGCTAAATCTGGCGAGTATGGGGGGTGGGGAAGCAGATCAAAGCCTAATTCGTTCAATTTTGCCATTGTTTTCATCGACTTGTGGCAGGGTGATTGTCTTGGTGAAAAAGGATTTTTTTCTCTGCATGTGCGGTCGTTTTTTTTTTTGCGATTTCCTCCTTCAAACGCACCAGCAAGTCAATATAATAATCACTGTTAATCGATTTACCTTTTTCGAGGTAGTCAATGAAAATCACGCCATGCGTATCCCAAAAAACTGACGCCATGACTTTGCCAGCTGACTGCTGCGTTTTCGGACGCTTCGGACGGCTTTCGCCAGCTGTACGCCACTCAGATGACTGCCGCTTCGACTCTGGAGTGTAGTGATGTATCCATGTTTCGTCCATGGTCACGTAACGACGCAAGAAATCTTTTTTGTTGCGAGTAAATAGCGATAAACAGCTTTCTGAATCATCGACTCGTTGCTGTTTTTGTTCCATCGAAAGCAATCGCGGCACCCACTTGGAAAAAACCTTTTTCCTACTCAATTTTTCATGGAGGATAGTAAATACACTTCCATATGATATCTGTGTCATCTCAGCAATCTCACGGAGCTTCACTTTACGATCTTTCATTATAATTTTTGTCACTTCACTCACATTTTCCAGTGTAACGGCTTCCACAGGTCTACCCGAGCGTTCCGCGCCATTTGTGTCGGTACGACCACGTTTAAACTCGGTAAACCACCGACAAATCGTTGCTTTTGATGGACAAGAGTCCGGGTAACATTTTTCAATCCATTGTTTCGCTTGCACGGTGTTTTTACCCATTAAAAAACAATGTTTTATCAGAACACGAAACTCTTTTTTTTCCATTTTTTAAACAAACTACAAAACGACTTTACTCCAACCTCGATAACTCAGCTGTTTCTGGTCCGATCGACTTAAAATTTTGACACGTTTCAAGCAAAGGTTAGTACTCTAGAAAGACCTGGTTACTGGTTTACTACGAGCGCCATTTTTGGGTTAGTCTCGGGACTTATTGATCCATGTGTTATGTTTAATAAAAATGAAAAAGACAAACCTGAAAAAATATGCCTAAAATATTTGAGAATTATGATTTTATCATCAGGGCCCGATTAAAATATTACGAGGCCCTAGGCCAAATACTTTTTTGGGGTCCCCTGTACTGAGGTTTTAAAACTTTAGGCATTAGATGAAACAAATTTAGCCATTGACTAAAGCAATTTTAGCTGTTTACCACTAAACAGGGGTAGTTTGGGGGCCCCTAAATTGTGGGGGCCCTAGGCCATGGCCTAGTTGGCCTATTCAGTAATCAGACCCTGTTTATCATTCATGCAGGGGTGCCCACTGGGGGGGATTGCGCCATCAAAATTTTTGGGGGGAATTTTTAAACTAATTTATTTATTTATTTAAAATTTTTTTTGTTTATTATTTAATTTAAATTATTTACTATTTTTTTAATAAAAAATATTCATTAATTTTTTTTTTAATTTGAATTATTTCTTTTATTTCTTTATTATTTATTTATTTATTTTTGTGTGCGTGTGCGTGTGCTTGAAATGTCAAGCGATTCTATTCTGCGCATAATTCGAACTTAAAAAAAAATAATAATATATTAAAAAAAATAATAATAATTTGAATAAATAAATAAATAATATTTTAAAATAAATAAATAAAATAAAAAGGAGGGATAAAAATAAAAACATGAGAGGATTGTGAAAATTTTTGAGGGGAAATTTGTGCCATTGAGCTTGGGGGGGGGGATGTTCACCCCTGCATTTATGAGGTATTTAAAATAAAGTAACAGATCTTGTTTGATTATTTTTAGATATTTTGTTAAACATATTTTTTTGCAGTTAAAATAAATGTTATTAAAAGTTTAAATGTTTTTCATACCGGTGAATTTTCATTTATCTAATAGCAGCGAGATTACCCATAAAACTGAACGTATTGCTTCGACTACGCCCGCAACTCTGAACAGTAGCTTAAGTTCTCAGTTGAGTGTGGTGTTGATAGAAAACATATTGTAACGAGTCCGTAGCACCTTCAACTTTCTTCAAATGAGCATTCCAATCTTGAGGAAGTAACTATAAATTTATTTACAAGTATGTACACTATTTACAATAAGAGCAGGAAACAATTGCTAAACATCCAGCAATTAGGCAGCAAACAGTACACTGTACTCTCAACAGTAACTCAGCACCACGTATCTAACGTGAACAGTAATTAAGAAATTACAAAAGCAAAACAAACATCCGCCCAAAGCGAATATAACGAGTCACCAGAATCAAATCTGAAAAGAACTGACTGACTTGTGTTCAAGGCCAGCTATTTATACACAAAACGAATTCCCGACAACATTCTAATAAAATCTGGAATATTTTGTTTCATTCATAACTTGAACAATCCATTCACAAATTCTAGTGATAAAAAGAAAAACCACGCGAAAATGTCTTCACGCTTATCAAAGTTAGGGCAAGTGTAAAAACTACAAAGTGTTTCAGGGCCGGTATACAGATGATAAAAGTGATATCTTCAGATACATTTGCAACATGTCGCCAGATAAAACCAAAACTAATGAAAATAAAGCAAGGCAGGAAAAACCACAACTATTTACAAGATTTGTAACATTGCCCCCTTCCCAAGGACTGCACGTCCCGGGCAGTACAATCCCCAGAAAGGAAGCAAGGGAAAATTTACAGATGCACACATTACATGATGACCAATCATAAACATGATAAACAATAACAATGAGAACATGAAAGAAATAATAACATTGATAAAGTAATATTACAAACAATTAAAGGCAAAAGTTATTTACAAAATTTACAAACAAATTACCATGGTAGCTTTAGATTTATTTTACGAACTATGGCCATAGTATGGGGCTAGCCGATCATAATGGACAACCCTAGGTTTTGAATGTGATGACTTCTGGATCCTCACTACGACGTCGTTCAGCCGGTGAAGGACTGTGTAGGGTCCATCCCAATGCGACTGCAATTTGGGTGACAGACCTTTACGTCGGATGGGATTCCATAGCCACACCTTGTCACCTTCTTGAAAGTCATGGCCAGTGGACCTTGTGTCGTATCGGGTCTTCATCTTCTCCGTCGCGATGTTGATTCGCTCCCGTGCGAAGTGATGAACGTCTTCCAACCGGGCCTGGAGATCCTGGACGTACTCCTCAGGCGATGAAGGCGCATCTGGAGGGAGACCGAAGACGAGATCACAAGGCAGCCGAAGCTCTCGGCCGAAGAGCATCTGTGATGGGGAATATCCGGTGGTCTCGTGGACAGCACTGCGGTAGGCCAGCAGGAACAGAGGAAGTTTCTTGTCCCAATCCTGTTGATTTTTGGAGACCATAAGCGAGAGATTATTAAGGATTGTCCTGTTGAATCTCTCCACCATGCCGTCCGATTGTGGGTGTAGTGGTGTCGTTCGAGTTTTCTCAATTTTGAGGATTTTACATAGGCCCTTAAACACAGCAGAGATGAAGTTTCTCCCCTGATCGGAATGGATCTGCAAGGGTGTCCCATATCTCGAGATCCAATGCTGGACTAGAGTCTCTGCTACAGTGGTAGCTTCTTGATCCGGAATGGAATATGCTTCGGGCCATTTGGTGAAATAGTCAATGGAAACGAGGATGTATTTGTTCCCATCAGTAGTTTTCGGTAGAGGACCAAGAATGTCGATCCCGATTCGTTCGAAAGGAGCTCCTACGTTGTAAAGATGTAGCTTCCCGCGGCTTCTTCTCTTCGGTCCTTTACGGGCAGCACAGGCGTCACAAGAATGGCACCACTTCTCCACGTCATCCTTCGCCTTGCTCCAGAAGAAGCGCTCTCGAACCTTGTGGAGGGTTTTCAAGACACCAAAATGTCCTCCAGTCGGACTACTGTGCAATTCCTTTAGAACGTCTGGAATTCTTGATCTGGGAAGGAGTAACTGCCATTTGAATGCTTTACCATCGTCAGATTCCCATTTCCGATACAGGACGCCATTTCGCAACTGGAGAGATTTCCATAGAGCCCAGTATCTTTTCGTTGCAGGACTGTAGATAGAAATGTCTTGCCAACTAGGTCGCCGACTGTCTTTTTCCATTAACTCTATGATAGGCTTTAGGTCTGGGTCTTCAAGCTGATCTTTTCTTACTTGGTCGTCACTCCATGGATCAGGATCTGAAGATGATGAAGTAGCAGTAACTTGACAGGCAGTAGGGATTGTCGTCCCGTACTGTTTCTCTATTCGGGAGCAATAATGGCAGTTCTCGGAACAAGGTCTTCTTGATAATGCGTCAGCATTACCGTGTGACAAACCTTTTCGGTGCTTAATCTCGATGTCATATTCCTGGAGCCGCTGTATCCACCTGGCTACCTGGCCCTCTGGATTCTTGAAATTCAACAGCCAAGTTAAAGAGGCATGATCGGTCCGGAGCAGGAATTTACGGCCGTAGAGGTAATGATGGAAATGTTCTACAGCTTTAACTATGGCGAGCAATTCCTTTCTCGTGACACAATAATTTCGCTCCGACTTGGATAAGCATTTGCTCCAGTAGGCGATGACATGTTCGTTACCGTCTATTTCTTGAGATAAAACAGCTCCAACGCTCTCGTGGCTCGCATCAGTGTCAAGTATGAAGGATTTTTCAGGCTGAGGATAAGAGAGAATAGGCGTTGATGTTAAAGCCTCCTTCAGCTGTAGAAATGCATCCTCGCATTCTTTGGACCATTCAAATTTCTGTTTGCTCTCCGTCAGCTTATGCAAAGGTCGTGCAATATTGGAAAAACCCTTCACAAACTTCCTGTAGTACGTGCAGAGCCCCAGGAAACTTCGCAGCTGATGGACATTTTCGGGGCGGCTCCAATTCTTGACTGCGGATACCTTATCTGGATCTGTTCGTACACCCTCGGAAGACATAATGTGACCAAGGTAGTTCACCTCACGGCGGAACAAATTACATTTGGACGGGCTCAACTTCAGGTTGGCTTCCTTAAGCTTCTGCAGCACCTTCCTAAGATTAGCCAAATGTTCCTCAAAACTGCGTCCTATGATGATGATGTCGTCCAAGTAGACAAGACAGGATTCATAAGAGAGTCCTCGTAACACTGATTCCATAAGACGCTCGAACGTGGCTGGTGCATTGCAGAGGCCGAAGGGCATCACTTTAAACTGCCACAAGCCTTGTCCGGTTGTAAACGCCGTCTTCTCTCGGTCGTCGGGGTGTATCTCCACCTGCCAGTAGCCGCTCTTTAAATCCAGGGTCGAAAACCACTTGTGTCCGGAAAGGGTGTCCAGAGTGTCATCGATCCGTGGAAGAGGGTAACTGTCCTTCTTGGTGATGTCATTCAGGCGTCGGTAATCAACACAAAATCTGGTGGAGCCGTCTTTCTTTCGGACCAAGACGATAGGGGATGCCCAAGGACTGGATGAGGGTTCGATGACGTCATTCTCCTGCATCTCTTTCAAGAGGATCTCAACCTCTTCCTTCTTGGCGAACGGTAGTCGTCTTGGATGCTGCTTGATAGGGGGATGATCTCCAGTGTCGATCCTATGCTGCGTTAAACTCGTGCGACCAACATCTTCGGGTGTAGATGAAAACACCTGCTTGAAGTTGTCCACCAATTTTTCCGCAGCGTATCTTTGATCCTTCGATAATGCTGCACTCCCAATTAATTTCGAAGTCAAGGATTCGGAAGACACGGTCTCGGAGGAATCAATTCTTCTGATGATGCAGTTTACGGGAGTACAAGTTGCCAACACTTCTCCTTTCTTGATATTCCTCGGTCTTTCACTTACATTGGCGACTCTTACAGGAACTGCATTCCTTGAAAGATCCACAAGCGTAGATGCCACTAGTACTCCTTTTGGGCTATTACTCTGGTTAGGATATTCAATTAGGCCGAATTTAAAGCTGTTGTTTTCCTTGATGGAGCCAGGTATTAGTATTTATGATCTTGGGGGAATCAATAAATCTGTTTGGGCTATTATTTGATGAGCGGATTTTAAGTTATTTTCAGCATTGAAAATTGCTAAGTCTTCCCTCATCGAGTGCAGCTCATTATTTTTAAAGTCGATAGAAAAATCAAATTTTCTCAAAAAGTCCAGTCCGAGAATGAAGGGATCTGTAATGTCAGCGACGAATGCCGTGTGATGGTAAGCGGCGCTTCCGAACATTATTTCTAAGTTCACTTTTCCTTCAATCTCGATTTTGTCACCTGTCACAGTTTGAAGAGTAACGCAGGGCGGCGTCCATAAGATCTTGAGTCCAAATTGACGAGCCACATCAGTCCTAATGATGGTAACGTTGGCTCCTAAGTCCACAATCATTTCGCAGGGAAATCCATTCACATATGCGTAAATGAACAGTCCGTTGCAGCCGCCAGTTCTTGGGGGAAATCTGGAAAACTTTGGGAGCCGTCTTTCTTTCTGGGCGGGCATCGCAGTTCTTCCGTACGTGGCCCTCACCGCCACATTTCCAGCACTTCAGTGGTTGTCTACTTTGGTCTTTGCGAGCTACAATCTTCTTCAGGGTCCCCGACATCTCTTTCATTTGTCGCTCAAGTTCCGAAAGACGAGTTAAGTTCGAATCCTGGGCGCTAACTTCCACGCCCCTGATTGAATGGCGATCCTTGCGGGATGTTTGCTGTGCAGCCTCGAACTTCATTGCGTACACCAAACCGGATTTAAGATCTTTAATGTCCGCCATCCGGAGAGCCGTCTGAATTTCTGGATTTCGCACTCCATCTATAAAGTAGTTCAGGGCCAGGCTATCGCGAACACCCGAAGGACAGTCCGAGAAGGCGAGATGGGAAAGCCTCTCAACGTCTGCTACAAAAACTTGCAAAGTCTCTCCAGCCCTCTGGAGTCGGGATTTGAGCTGAAGTTGGCTGAATTCTTTTTGGCATGATTCGCCAAAGCGAAGCTCCAAGGCTGATGATAAGGCTTCGAAGTCACGGTGCTTGTCCTCTGGGACGGTCTGTAGTATTTCAGCTGCATCCCCTCTCAGCGAGGCTGCAAGTTGACAGGCTTTCGTGGAAGAGTCCCAGGAGTTTGCTTCTGCAACGATGAGGAACTGCTTCTTGTAAATATTCCACGAGGTCTTCCCGTCAAATGTGGCCAGTTTAATGGATGGACGAGAAGTTCCAGTTGTAGCTACACAGTCACTTGAATTGTTGGAGGATGCTGATAACTTCGATTCAAGTTCTTTAATTTTCTTGTCCACATGGTTTTCTACTGTGGTGATTCGATCTTCTAGAGCCTCCACTTTATTTTCCATGTTGTTAAATTTAGTTTCCACCAAACATTTCATTGATGTTAGATCGCTCTTTATTTCTTCTTGATTAATAGCCAGATCATTTTTTAATTGTTCTTGATTAGTAGCCAGATCATTTTTTAATTGTTCTTGATTAGTAGCTATGTCATTTTTTAATTCCCTTTTAACAGCGTTGATCGCATCAAGGAGTTGTTTCAGTTGTTCATCCATTGCTCGAGTAATCACCATAAAATTCCGAAGTCAAAAAGTCCTTAGGAAGAAAAGTCCAAGTTCACAGGTAATTCCAAGAAAGTCCTTGAAGATGCCCCACGTTGGGCGCCAAAATTGTAACGAGTCCGTAGCACCTTCAACTTTCTTCAAATAAGCATTCCAATCTTGAGGAAGTAACTATAAATTTATTTACAAGTATGTACACTATTTACAATAAGAGCAGGAAACAATTGCTAAACATCCAGCAATTAGGCAGCAAACAGTACACTGTACTCTCAACAGTAACTCAGCACCACGTATCTAACGTGAACAGTAATTAAGAAATTACAAAAGCAAAAACAACATTCGCCCAAAGCGAATAAAAACGAGCACTCTCAGAAATCAAAATCTGAAAAGAACTGACTGACTTGTGTTCAAGGCCAGCTATTTATACACCAAACGAATTCCCGACAACATTCTAGTAAAATCTGTTTCATTCATAACTTGAACAATCCATTCACAAATTCTAGTGATAAAAAGAAAAACCACGCGAAAATGTCTTCACGCTTATCAAAGTTAGGGCAAGTGTAAAAACTACAAAGTGTTTCAGGGCCGGTATACAGATGATAAAAGTGATATCTTCAGATACATTTGCAACATGTCGCCAGAAAAAACCAAAACTAATGAAAATAAAGCAAGGCAGGAAAAACCACAACTATTTACAAGATTTGTAACAATATAAAGTTTTTCTGTGACATAATCTTTTAAAATTGCTGAGCTGAAAAAAAATTACAATTTTTGTGCTGAGTTTATTTGTTGAAAAAAATCAAGAAAATGCTTTTGAAAAAAAGAAAAAGAATAAATACCTTTTCGTTGTTAATAGGTTGCAAGTTACATTAGATAAAACTTCAACAGTTAAAATGTTAAAAAAATAACTTCTTTTATGTATAAATACCCAAAAAAGATGAATTCTAATAATATTAATAGTACGAATGCTACATGTTACTCATTTAGTTATAAGGTTTTTGGTTGAAAAAAGATCCGTACAGGGAGTAGATAGCCACGGCCTTCTTACTATGGCTACTATCTCTTTAGTTGAAATTCACCAACCTTATCAAATATTTATCAAAATTTTCTCTCCTCCTTTTGTGAGGTTTTGTTGATAGCTAGTTATAGCTAATGGGCAAAACTGAATGAGAAAAATATTTTTCTAACATCACGGGATGTTATTTCATATTTTACCATACGTAATATTATAATCCATACATTTAAATTTTATTTCACAAGTTTACTTAATATTGTTTCATGTTTTAAGCTTCATAATATTGCCTCACAATTTATAACATTATTTCCCATTATTTTGCATAGTATTATTTCTTTTTAAAAAGTATTCTAAATTTTTACATAATATTATTTTATATTTTATTTATCAAAGACGATATTTGGAAACAGAAATATTTTTTTTTCGATCATTACATTGTACTACTTGATATTTTTCAATAAATAACATTTTCTCGTATTTTATAATATTGTTTCACATTTTCAAATAATATTATTTAATAGTTAATAAACGAGTAATATTACTTTACATTTTATATTCGTAATATGATACCAAATTTAAACATACTGTGATTTTATATTTTAAAATGTACAACATACTCTATTTTTCAACATAAAATAACATTTTTACAAAAAACACTTTTTTAATTTTATTTATAGGAAGAACGATTTTGGATATAACTCGATGAAATAAAAAGAAATATGTTTCGATCATCAGGTATTATTTCTTCACATTTTAGTCAGTTGTCTAATAAACTTAGAGGAGAAATTATCCTTTTTCTCTTTTTAAGAAAATTTAAAAGCCTCGAGAAATTTTCCAACTATAAAAAATACCACACATGCTCTCACGTGTTATTGATATTCGTTTTATTATTACCAAAAGAACAGTATAATCCTTCGAAGAATTTTTCAACATCGCTATCTTGGCCGCAAGTAATTTAGCTTGTCAGGAAAACCTCAAAAATAAGCTGTTCAAAGTTATCCGATGCATGCTGTAACACAAATATTCCAGAAAAATAACTTTAAAAATAAATTCGGAAATGCTGTCATCTACATGTCCTCTTTTTAATAATGCGATTACTTTGAATACTAAGCATGAATATAAGATTAGAGATTCGACAAGTCATTCTAAGCCTTCTGATTCATTCCATTGAACATTTAAATATTTGAATGACAGTTGCTAATATTTGAATTGGATTAGCATAAATGAATATTTTATAATACGCATTTATTCAATACATACTGTTTAAAGTGTATAACTGATTTAATTCAAAATGATAATGACATTTTGATGACAAAAGAATTAAGCTAATTTCAAACAAAGTTTTAGAAAATAAAACATTTTGTATTATAATATAAAGTTGGAATTCTGTGCAAGTATTTAAGAGTAAAAGCTCTACTTCCTGATCCTATTCTTGATAGACATCGATATTATAACTAAGAGTAATAGATATTATATTTGCGGAAGGAAGTATTATATACTCACAAATTACTGACAATAAGTTCCCTTGGTATCTACTAAATAAAATGAATTAAAAATGTCAGGATTCTATTTTTAGCCTATTTTCCTGTAAAACTAAAGGAACGGCAAATAAGTCATAAAATAAATCAATTCAATAGATATTTAAAAATAAATATTTAAAATTAGGTTTTGATATGGGGATATTCTGTGTGTATGGTTGGATGATCATTCTGTCTGTCCGTTCGTCTGTTTGTTTGTTTGACTGTTGATTTAATGACTTTTATGGAAAAAACAGACTGGAGTAAAGTAGTTTTTGTCCGAAAGATTTTGGACCGGACTCATGCTACATTTTTCCAGCATTTTTTTTTTAGTTTTGAAAAGCATAAAGAATATCTACATGGAAATTTTAGTCTTGTAGATAAATCGTGATCCAGCAGGCTGTTTTTCGTCAAAAAATCCGCATTTGAAAGAACTTTTGACGTACATTACAAAAAATTAATTTTTGAATTCATTATTTTAAGAATAGTTTTTGAAAAACCCCTAAAAATTTTACATATTCACATATGAGAGGATATCAACTCTTTTCCTCTAATACATAAAAAACAAGGTTGGGGGGGGGGGGTGAGGGAAAACAGCTCTAAGTCGGAAGTTTTTTACATTTTTTGTTACTGTGTACCGTTACGGTTTAGTGTAAGTTTTTTACTTAAAGAAACAGGAGAAAAATCAGTCGATAATTTTTTTGATTTGATTCATTGAATAGAAATAGCTGAAAAGGAGTTCTTTTTAAAAGTTTGAAATGATTTCCAATAAATGTTTAAATAACTGTATAGCATAATTCAAAGAAAAAAAAATCAGTGTATTCTCCATTGTTGTTTACAACCTGCTCCCAACGTTCAACGAGTTTTTCGATAACTTTTCGAAGGCAAAGGAATTAGTACTTGAGGTTAAAACTTCAATTTTTGAACTTCCCTGCAAAAAATAAACTGTTGTTTTCACTGTATAATACTGGCAGCTGAGGTTGTTCCAGTTTAAAACTGTTAAATGCACAGTAATAAGCTGTAAAATCAGAAATTTTATAGTTTATTACAGTGCATTTAACAGTTTTAAACCGGAACCTCTGCTGCCGATATTATACTGTAAAAACAACAGCTCATATTTCGCAGCGTTGACATTCCGAAGTTATTTCAGTTAAGTCACTCTTTTCGTTCACGGTACAAATCCAGAAAACCGCTTCCATGTGCTTGACACCTCGATTAAACACAAGAAGACGATGGTATCGAAAATGCTCCTTGTTTCTGACCTGACACTCCATTTAAATGAGCTAAAAATTATAAAAATTCATTCTGACAGAAAAAATTAACTTCACCATTTTGTACGCCAAAGCGTTTTCTTTCGAATAATACAAAAACATTATCTAAATAACGCGTATAAAAATGGTGCGAAATTAAGCATTAACCCAATATATTGAGATGTATAAAGAATAACTACGTGGAAATTTTAGTCTTGTGGATAAATCATGATCCTGCAGGCTGTTTTTCTTCAAAAAATCTGTATTTGAAAGAACTTTTGTCGTACATTATGATAAAAAAAACGAATCTTTGATTTTTTTAAAATTTTTTTGAGCAACCGCAAAACTTTTAACCTGGCCACATATGAGAGGATATCAAATCTCTACTTCTAACACATAAAAAACAAAGGGGGAGGGCGGATCCCCAATATATTGGGGAACAAAACGGGAAAATTTAGGAATCAGAAAACCACGCCTCCCTTTCAATTCAAATGCTTGAATTTTAAGATAAGGGACGAGGATCTGTGTACTGTTATAGAAACCTTCTGTGAAAAGTCAGTGTCTGTGGCGAAATCTAAACGAAATCTAAGAGAAATTAGCAACTAAATATCAAAGAAACCAGCGATCTGGAGTGGCGCACGAAGGCAACGGAGCAACGTCTTTTTGCTCGAGTGGAACCGGAGGACAGTTGGAAATTCATTTGAAACTTAAAAATAAATGAGAGTTCTTTAAAAAAAATCTTTCAATGTATGATACATCAAATATATGGTGGTTGCGCTGAGGTTTTATCATCTTTATAGAATTTCTCTTATCCGGTTATTTTTAAAACAGGCAATTTTTCTTTCGTCCGAATGGCAACAATATAGTTATTTTTAAACCAAAGCAAAGAAGCCTGCTGTTGGACAAAGTTATTTGAAGTGTTTGCTAATTGCTATTTCTTTCAAGTGTCAATAAAAGTTTTTTACATGGCATTAACATTTTTTTGGAAGTATACGAAAGAAAGTAATAATTCATACGCCCTTTGAAATGCCACAACTTTCATGGGAAATTAAAATGAACATGTTTACCAGTAAATTTAACGGGTCAAATTGAGTTTATTTATTTATTCATTCATTTATTACATCATTTTCACGCACATTTTTTTCTTATATTACAGTTCTGTTCAAAGGGGTGTACTTTATTCTTCATCACTATATTGATCAAATAGCACTTTTTCCCGCCACCGTGTCTAGTGGTCAGAACAGTTTGATCGCGCATGGGAAGGTTCTAGGTTCAAATCCCGGCTCAGACAGGAATTTACTTTCTCTATCCGATCCTTGTCCTTTCTTTGTGTGAACGTGTTGCTATACTGTGAATGGTTGCCTACCCTATTAGCGGGTACCTATGGCAGGTGTGTACTGTGGAAGTCGGACTTCACGTCAAATTACGGTACAGTTGTAAAACTGAAGCAGCACACCCCAAATTACTGACATAGATTACACAAGATAGCAGCAACAACAACAACATTTTTGATTACTTCCCAGGTAGCACAAAAAACGTTTAAACGTTTTATAAACGTTTTTAATCCGTTGTCACAACGTTAATAACCATTTTACAACCTTTAAAAAACGAAGTGTGCTACTTGGGTTGCTTTAGTTTTCCGTTCTGCGTGTGCTTAGGTGCATTGTTTAATGCAGTTGTTCTACTTGCTTTCAATATACAGTAATATGTACCTATACATATTTCTATAAACCAGAAGATTCCGTTTCATTGACTGAAGTCAATCAAAATTGAATTATAAATTCAGCTCATGCCTGCTTTTGCTTGTCTTTCCCTTTCGGAATTAGTAAGTGTGACTTTAATCTTTTAAATACCTGTGAACTTGTTAACAACGTGTAGAATCGTAACTGCACAAGTTCGGAAAAGAATAAGCTGTGAGATTTTCCCACAAGTTAATTATTTATTCAAGGCATATGACATCCTTCTTTAAAATTCAATAATAAAAACAAAGCAAATCGCAAATATGCGCATGTTTGTTTTAAAAAGAAATATGTAAGTATAGGTGATTATTAGACATAAACTTTAATTTGAGGTATGATGATTCGTTGTGTTCAGCATTTGTTCTATGTGCATTTAGCCATTTTCATCCATACGGAGTCCGAAAGAAGGCATTGCTGCTTCGTTACTTTTGATAATAAGTTTTCTTAAAGTTAATAAAAATTGAGATGTGCTGAAGAAATATCGCTTAAGGAAAATATTATTTACTTTTTTAGTTTCGAAGAGGGAAAGGCAATGGGATTTTTGCTAGAAAATTTCGTCTGAAATACTAAAAATTGAAATCATGGGCTCACTAATTGTCGCAAACAAATTTTGCATAGGAGGTGTTATAGTTTTATCCTTTTGTTTGGCATTTCTTTAAGCAGTCGTTTAAATCTAAATGGAGTACAATAGCCGACGAAAGAAAAAAAAAATACGTATCTTTTTTTCTTTCTATAATAGGTTTGTCTTTAAGTTACAAAAATTATGCACTCATGATGAAAAAATTGCTTTGAGTATATATTTTCCCTTCTGTTTTTTGCAAAGGAGTCGAAGGGGGAGAGGGGATGAAAATTTTGGTTGAAAACTAAGTCGCGAATACTGAAAGATTGAGTCCTCGGCAGGTTCGTAATTTTAAACTTTTCTAGGGGGGAGGGGGCAAAGCACTTGGATCCCATGTAAATTAAACCAAAAAAGCAAATAACCACCTCAACGCATATACATTGATTTCCAAAATTCGGGGTTCTGGCAATTGATCTCCCCGTCCCCCCTAAAGGACGGGTTTTGATCTCTTTATATGTACTAAACTCTTATTTGACGTGTAACAATTTCATCATTTCGTACAGAATTTGTTTAATGTTCTTTTAGTCCTTTCCATTCATACACAAACCAACGGACAACGCAGCTTTGCCACTTCGACAATAAGTTATACAAGTTGAACTGTCATGTGGACAATGGCGAATTTAGGGGGAGGTCAAAGGGTCAGCTGACCCCCTGTGATGAGAAACAACTTTTATCAGTTGCACAACTATTAGCAATCTTCATCTTATTGAAAAAAAAAATTATTCATGCATTATGTATGAAAAATGTTATAAATTTTATTTAAGATTTTTTTAAAAAAGAATTTTATAGTTCCAATATTGACTATATGTAGACAATTTATCAATTGCAAATTTACATTCCTGATGATAGTATATTTTTGTCAAAATAAATAAATGGTTAATTTAATAGAATATTACACAAGTACTACTTTACTGTGCAATATTGTATGATATTTTAAAGAAGGTTTAACTGTCACATGCTTTGTTTTAGTCGCACTTAACTGATACGGTAAAACTAGAGCACTAAAATTTGATCCTCCCTATAAAAATTTCTAGATCCGCCTCAGCATGAGGAAAAGTTGCACTTTTGGTGGAGCACTTTTCTATTTTATTATTTTACGAGGAAGGCGTGTTGAACATTTTTATTGAAAATTGAGTTAAGAATACGAAATTGTTGAGATGATGCTATCTCCAATAATAAGAAACTAAATTTTGCATTTGAGGCGTAATAATTTTATTGTTTTCTACAGATTTTATTCAATGTTCAT
This sequence comes from Uloborus plumipes, assembly GCA_038373865.1. Lineage (NCBI taxonomy): Eukaryota > Metazoa > Arthropoda > Arachnida > Araneae > Uloboridae > Uloborus > Uloborus plumipes. Next base: position 48,523 of record JAXGGA010002481.1, read on the forward strand.
CTAGTCTTTCCCATCCATATGGAATCTAACATAGACGTCATATATTTGTTACTTTCGGCAAGTTTACTCAAAGTTATACAAGTCAAACAATGTTGAAGAAAAATTGCTTACGGAAAATTCCTTTGAAAGTGAAAGTAATACCTTTTCTCATCAAATGGCATTAGGGCAATTTTTATCAGATAACATAAAACTGTTTTGATACAAAGCAATTTTCATGTCATTTTTTGTACCGAAGTTCAATTGCATCCAAAATTCACGCTTCAAGAATTTCTAACATTTCAGATAATCCCAGTGATCTTGTTTCCGCTGGAATATTTTTTTTTCGGAATTCATTCTTTTTCTCAGTCTTTGAAACTGGTGATGCATACAACAATCCATCATCATTTCCATAAACAATGAGATGATTTTAAAAAAAAATAAATGAGAAAAGAATCCAAAATATAGATAAAATACTTTTCTTTTCTCTTTTTTTGCCCTGTTTAGAATGATAATTAAATTTTGTTCATATTCCCGAACGGTTTCTTTGAAAGTTACCAGTTTATTTGGCACTCGTAAAAATATATTCGGAAAAATGATTTTTGTCCATTGATATATTAAATTTATATAATAATCAAAATTTGATTCAAAAGGATGATTTATCCTTTAAAGAACAGAGAAGTTTTTGATGTAATTATCATTTGATGGAATTAAAAATTGTTTTTGTATTGCATGAGGCTGACAAATAATTTCTTTCTAAGAAAAATAGAAATTTTTGTTCATACCAAATAATTAAAAAAAAAACCTCTCTCATCAATTTATGTACCGAGGTTCCTGACTCTGTATATTAGTTTCTTTTTCATAACGCTTACATTGAAAAAGAAAAAGAAAAGTGACTTTATGTCTACCTTGCTTTATAAATTTTTCTTCGAAAATACTTATAGAGCTTATACCTTCAAAAGGGGCTGGCTCTACATCAGCAGAAAACTGACCAAAATCGAGGGCAGAAACCAAAAATCCTAGTATACTTTCCATTTACTGTAATTTCAAAGTACCCGGATTTTCGGTTTCTGACTTCGGTTTTCTGCTGATGCGGAGCCAATCCCTAAGTCTTGACGTTTAATTTTGATTTAATGGCGATAGCATATTGGACTTCAATTAAACTACATGAATATTGGACTCAATCAAGTTCATTTGTACTTCATGTCAAAGTTTAACATGTTTAGAACTGCAATATCGACATAAAATCGAAAATAAAAAATGTGCAGTTATGGTGGTGTTGAACTGGATGATCGACGTACTGTCAGACCTCTGAAGCCGCAACCAGCACTGTTGAATGTTTCCATTTCAAAAATGGGTGACAGTTTGAATAAGAAAATGCACCAAAGCAGTATTTCTGTTCAATACGATATTATTTTTCTAGATACAAGGTACGGTGAGGTAGGAGAATACATTAAAATAGAAAACGAAACATCAAAAATTTTTTAAACACGTCTAATAAATGATTTTCGATTGAAAAAGAAACCTCTCACATCGATATCTCTATTTTCATTATTGGAGTGAAAAGATCTGACGCATACGCAAGCTCGTGGAAGGTCTAGAGTTAAAAGTCAAACAGTAATGGTGTTTTAAAAAAATGTTTTTGAATATTTATAATGGAAAAAGACTAACAGTACATAAAAGGTTTTTGAAGTTGATTGGGAAAGCTAACGGTTCTTTTATTATCATTGTGATCTTATAGAAACTTTGGAAAGCTGTAAGTACAAAAAATATCCAAAGGTATTGCTTTAAACACGCTATTTTCTTGCAGATGAGCTAAAAAACATCTGATTTATTTAATGCAGAGATGGAAAAGGATATGTTTAATTGCATGCCTGATAATTGTATTTAAGATTATTATTAGAGTTCGACAAATGCATTCTAACAAGTAAAAGCCATAATTTTCATTAAAGATCTAATTTATTCTAACTAGGAAGTATCTGTATTTTAAATCGAAGTTATTATTATAGTCTTTTTAAATAAGCCGTTACTTGTAGCCAGTACGCACTCCGACTCGGGAAGACATAAACACCATAATCCGCGAATTACGGAAGCGAAACTGCCCAAAAGTCACAGTAATTTGAAGGAAGGGAGAAATTTGACTCAAAATGACTTCTTTAAAATCTATTTCACAATGCGTCTTTTCAAAAAATCTTTCTTGACTGTTTACCAAGGATTATAGCTAACCAGATATCAAAATGTTTATAAATTGGTTAGAAAAACTATTAATATTTACGATTTTGTCTTTATTTTTTTATTTAAACAAACTTTAGAAAGATTTGGAAATACGAAGAATATTCTAAGATATTGCTTTAAGCATCCTTAAGAATATTTTGCAAAATGAGCTTAAAAATAGCTGATTTGTTCAATGCAGATGAAAGCGGATATACTTTACTTGCATGTATGAGAATTACATTTAAGATTATTATCCGAGTGCAACAAATGAGCGTTTTGCCTAATAAAAGCCCTAATTTTCATCAAAGATCACATTTATTCTAATTATGAAGTGACTATATTTTAAATGGAAGTTATTAAGATAGTCTTCTCTAAATAAACCATTACTTTTGGCCATTACGCATAGCGCCTCAAAAAGACATAAACACCCTAATCCGCGAATTACGGAAGCGAAAATTCCCCATTGGCGCAATATTTTGAAGGAAGGGGGAAATTTGGCTCAAAAAGGAGAGAAAGAAAGAGCTTGATTTACAAGGAAAGTATTTTTATCCATTTAAAAAAGGAAGTAATTCCCCCCTCCAAATTTTACAAACTTCTTCCGTTCACGATTGCACCCTAGAAAGTGGGGATTTCCTCTTTCAATTATACTTCTGCTTCCATCATGTATAATCAATGAAAAACAATAAAAGAAAATTGTAATTGTCTTCTTGAGCGTCGCCCGGATTCCATCGGTCGCTTTTTATTCTTCTTCTGCAGTTAAATGTCGTTGTTGCCTTTGCGGCTTGGACACGAAGTAATCGTTTCGAAATGGGATCTTGTAGGCTTTCCCGTCGTTTTACGTATGGATGAGATGGAATTTGATATGCTTCGGAGTCACATTTGAATATTTGACTGTTATATTTTACTTAAAAATGCATCTCATTATTTCGTTCTTTAATAGTTTCTTTGAATACGAGCTTCTTTTAAGTGTTGCTTAAATATAATTTCAAAGGAAAAGTTTTGAAATGCAATATTTTGAAGACATACCGGCGAGAGACACTTTTGACGTGTAATATATGCATATCGTAATCAATTTTTCAATTTTTTACAAAAAATAGTTAACCCTACACTGCATGGTGTTGCCAATTGGCTACATGGACAATTTGTCCTCCTTATGAACAGCAGAATGTAGTCATAAGGCAACTCAATGCATAAAAAGCAAGTATTGAGTATATTTAAAGCAATTATCACCATTTATCCTCCATGCATGGCAGCACTGGTCTGTTACATGCTCTTAAATGAATCCAAATGGATAGTTTTTAAAATCACTCAAACTACCATGTTTTGAAATTATTTTTTACAATGAAATATTTTTCTTCGTCTTTTAAAAAAATAACATGAATAAAATAAACATTCATCTTTCGTTTAAGATGCGTTTTACATCAAAATAATTATTTGGAAAAAATCTAGGACATAATACACGTCTGTAGCCATTTGGCAACATTATGCAGTAAGCATCCAGAGAACACTTCGATTCATCTCTACAATTCATGAAGTATGTGCTTTGTTTATGTTTCGCGCTAGCTTCTTTCTCTTTTTGGAAGGTATAATATAATCATGCGGACCCAAAAGTGGTACTTTCGGCTGTTCTACCGTTTATAAGACCTCGCAATTATCAATGCTTAGTTGATGTTCAACAGAGTGAACAAACGAAAAATCAATAGGGAAAAGCCTTTAAAACGTGTTCACTTTAGATTTCAGTTAGCACAAACGTTGTGCTTACACGGACAAGTAGTCATTAATAATTTTAAAATATAGTTTTGAAAAAAAAAAAACTAAAAAATACGCTTTTACATTGGAATGCGCTGTGATCATCACGGGTTTCCCTCTGATTTTCAAAACTACTAAATATCCCGCACTTAAGTTTACATGTACTTATAATACATCAATATGCAATACAGTTTAGCCTTTAGTATTAAAAATAATATTAAATATATTACTTTTATATTTGCAAAGAACGTAAATTTTATCTTTTATTCAGAGTTACATACATACATACATACATACATACATACATACAAACAAACCCACATGTGAAATTAATAAAAGCGTATTAAAAAGAGACCATGAGCTACAGAGGAACTAGTTACGAACCAAAAAAAAAAAAAAGAGAAAAGAAAGAAAGCTTGCGCGAGAGAGCCTCCAAAAGACATCAGATTTGACAGAATTGATCATCGGAAAGTACAAGTACATATAAAAAATAATGTAAAATGTCAAAATGTAAAGGATTACAAGAGTACAGTGTACCAAATGTTCAATTCCTCTATTTTTTTACAAAAAAGAACTAATTTCAAGACTATCATTTACAATCATTTTTATCTGTTGAATGCATGGTGTAGCCATTTGGCAACGAAACTATTTTTAATTAGAAAGGGGTGAAAATTTAGAGTTAAATTTTTTTTAATATTTTTCCATGTTTTCTTATTACATTGACAAACACATATATTTTTTTCTACGAAAAATAAAAAATCATGCAGTGTAGGGTTAAGTATGTGAATGCAAAAAAGCTTTTTTTTCTCATAAATCATTTTTAATTTTACTTTTCAATATAAAAAAAATGGAATGCACGAAATTAAACTTAATGTATTGTAAAAATATGGCTGGAAAAACAAGTCACATATTCATCAAATAATAACATGACAAAAAATTTGGAAAAAAAAAAGAAACTTGGAATTTAACATGAGGAAATGTGCGTCTGTATGCCTGTCTAAGTGTTTATCTGCTCCTCCGATATAACTTTCTTTTATAACGGTGCGAATCGAACAATGTCTTTTTTCGAAGAACACTTCCATCTTATATTTTATTCTTTACTTGAGTATTTTTTAAAATGCAACTGCTAACCGTTCAAGAAAATGCAACGTTAGCAATTGGAGAGAAATTTGAATCCTGTGTGAATCTTTAGATAACATGCGGATTTGCTAGAAACAGGTTCTATTAAAAAGAACGCTTAACGAAAATTAAACACAAGCAGCAGCTCTTTTTGTGGCTGTTTTAATGATGATTTTGGTCCGTTTTTTCATTCAAAAACTTTAATTTTTAATATATACGGAAGAAATTCACACCATTTCATAAGAGAAATAATAATACCAAAAAAACCCCCCTGAAGAATATTTTCTGAACCGAAAAACAGAAAACTTTGTTTCGATCCCATGAAAAGGGGGGGGGGGGCTATGTTAAAAAAATACGATTTTAAAAATGATCATTCAAAATTTGAATGCAAATTTTCGTGGAATCAACGTTTACGAAAATTAATGTGACCCTTGAGTGACTGAATCACAGAAAAGGAAATTTAAAGTACGAGAACACTAAATAAATTATTTTTCTTATGAATGTTGAAATAACACTTCATATCTTTATTTTCCAAAGCGAAATGCAATCTTGCAGAACATTTTTCAACCTTTTTTGAACCGCGGATTGAACTTAGTGAAAATATTTCACAAACCGGTAACAGTTATCTATAAGTTAATACAGTATATCGTCAAAATTCGAAACGCACACCCACGAAGTTTCAATAAAACGCTTGACAATCGCTATGAATGAATTCAACGTTGTTTCTCTCTTTTTTATGTCTTTGCATTTTTGAGAAGTTATTTTAATGTTCTTTACTGAATTTCTGTGCAAAAGTTCTTTACTGAGTACATACAGCACTAAAAATATTTTAAATTTTCGTCAAAAATGTAATTAAATATTGTAGCGTTAAATATTGAAGTGTAGGTTATGTACAAGTGTAGTGTAGTGTACAGCCACTTTGTGTTTGACTAAATAGTATATTATGGTCCTAAACTGCTTTCTTTCTTGGTAATTTTTGTAGTCCAAATAATTTGAAAGTATGAATTACCTATGGCCCCAATAAATTCTTTTCTTTGACGTACTATTGAACAAGATTTTAAATACAATTTACTTGAATTAACATTTTAGAGCTTTAAGGTAAACAAGTATTATTTAAGCATTATATATGAGTAAATAAACCTTTAGGAGAAAACGAAAATTATGAAGAATAGCCAAAATGTTATGTAAAAAGTATTACATGAAGTTTTTTAAGAATAAAAAATTGTTTAAGGTCGCGGTGAACCGGTTAAAATTTTCCTCGGACCAGTGGTTGAGAATACTTAATCTAGAGAGAGTTACGGATGTTGTCACAGATCTGATATTGACATCGGGGAAAGTAGTCTAGTTATATTCAGGAGGAACATTTTTACTTCTTTTTTTTAGTAAAAATTTTATTATAAATGGAAAGGAGGGAAACATAGTTTTCTTTCTCTCATGAATATAAAAATCTAGTTGTTTTTCTGAAAAGTTCTTGATAAGTTTAAATTATAAATAATTAAGAAGAAGAACTTAAAAAATGGTTTTAACAGTTACAGAGACACTACTAACGTAATCTTCTCAGGTTTCCTTAATTGATCCTTATGCATTTTTACCGAAGAATCCGTGAATGACTTAGAAAGGAAAATGAATGTTTTAAAAGGTCATATTTTCTAGCTTGTTGTGAACCGTTGCAGAAGAGACATTCTTACTGAGATACACTAATATGCGATTCCCATTTTTCGCAAGTTGATTCAAAAGCATTTTAGCACTGACTTAGGGAATGACTTTCACTTCCGCCGTAACTCAATGGGTTTTGTAAAACACAAATAAAAATTCTCTCTCTCTCTTTCTCTCTCTCTCGCTCTTATGTAATACAATGCATAACGCTACATTATATATTTATAGTTTGTAATTAACTCAATTGTTTACTGAACATGAAGGGAAATTTATTAAAATTTCATGGGAGTGCTTTTGACGTTTGAATTTTTGATGTTCCACTGAATGTGAATTATTTACAATTTTACTACTGGCGTGGACGATTCTTTGAATCACTCACGTTTTTAATATTAAGCTTATTTTCCAATTAGATTACAGTTTTTGCTTTTTATTTTCAATCATTCTCTCAGCGAAACGTGAGGAATTTTAAACTGATCAAATAATATAAGCATGAGAATACGGAATTGATTATTTTGAAGGTGTGCTTTTATGGGAAGTTGGCGGGCAGAGTGATCAGGAAAAAAAGTAAATGTTGCAGTTTAAGATCGAAAGATAAAATATTTTATCAAAGACAACACAATTTATTCGTTGCGTGTTTTTTTCATTTGCATTCCGTATAGAGTGCATTCCGTTTTTTTAAAACAAAACTTAAGCGTTTAAAAAAATAATGTAGTGCTTAACGACTAACACATAATATTCTCGATAAATTTCGAGACAGATAAATCGTTAAACGAGATAATATAAAGCTCTATGCATGCCTTTTCAATTAGCAGGTGAAGCGCTTTATTTACTTCGTTTTTTTCCTGATCACTCTGCCCGCCAACTTCTCATAAGATCACACCTTCAAGAAAATCAGTTCCGTATTCTCATGCTTATATTATTTGATCAGTTCAAAATTCTTAACGTTTTGCTGACAGAATGATTAAAAATAAAACATTAAAACTAATGTGGCAAAATTGGGTGATCGAATCATAGAATGTTTGAATAATATTGATTGCAAAGTGTTGTTCACGAAGTTTCCGTACAAAACTTCATATAAAGAACCTTTTTCCAGGGAATAAAATATGAAAATAAAATTGGATGCGCTTTAAATAATCTAAATTTTCACTTTTTACGTTTATCTGCAAATAGTTGATAGGTAAGTAACATTACGGTTAGATCAAAAGATAAAGCGTTTTATTTAAGACAACGCCGAAAACCAATCGCTACACAAATTTAACTCTTATTTTTATCGACAGTTTAAAGTTGTATGAGCCAAAAAATAAAAAAATTACATAAAACATTTGCAATGAGTTTTGCTCTACAATGAACTTAAAGGAAAATTCAAAACTATACAAAACTCATAAACGCCTCTCCCTAATCATAGTTTTGGAAATTTAAAATTACATTAATAACCTTGAATTCCAAATTCATCAACAACGTTTTTAAAAAGCAGTATAGTTTCAAATATAAATGTACATTTTGTGCTTTAAATATCACTACCCTTTTTCGGATATACTTTGAAATTTATTATTTTAAATACTTGTTAGTCTGAATATTTCAAACCTAATATAATATTTCAACCCCTTTTATCTCCCTTTCTTTTTTCAAAAACCAATAATGAACATAGACAAAATGTTAAATTCCCGGAAAAAGAAAGTTTTATGTTGCATTAAAACATTAAAAATTGAATGCTTTAAATACATTTTGCAGGGTTTTTCTTATTTTAAGCAATTGATTTTTGCTAGTTGTATAAATTACAGTTGCTTCAAAAATGATAGAAAAAGGAGCAAAAGTTAATAATCAAAAGGTAATTTTTTTTATTTTGCTTTTAAATAGTTAAATTAATCGAAGAAAACAAAACTAAAAATAGAAGAAAGCCAAATGCCTTTGAGAATATCTATTATAAATATTCGCAGGCCGCCAGTGCATTATGGAAGTAGTCTGCATTAGATCAATTGAAACTTCTTATTTTGCTGCGCATATTTTGTGCACTTGCGTGTTACAATAACCAATACTATTTATTCTCCTAAACTTAGCATGCAATTTAAAAATACATTTCGATTTTTATATTTTTCGCTAAGAATATAACTCGAGAGTAAAAAAAAAACCAGAGGAGGAAAAAAGAAACTACACACACAAATCAGACTTATCGCTAATGGCGTTCTAAAAGAAGCATTAACGAAGCAAAATTACTTATCATTCATTTAGCGCTCATAAAATGGGATTTGACAGTTTTACGATTGTACGTATGTACTTGAAATTATACTTTTGAAAAATGACTTATTTGGTGGGATTAGCAAAATACTTCCTGAAAGAAGTAAGTGAGTTGTCTTGGGGTGGAACCAATACCATGGAAAGAAACGTTAGTTTATTATTTTAAATTTATTTCAATTTTTAATATTTTTTATGAATTGAGCTCACTACAAAAATGAACTGTTGTTTTTGCAATATAATACTGGCAGCCGAGGTTCCAACTTAAAACCGTTAAATTTCACAGTAATAAACTGTAAAATTAGCAATTTTACAGTTTCGTACGGTTAAGTTAGAAATTTTATTTTTTTGCAGTAAAATTTAGCTGTGTTATACTGTAAAAACAGCAGTATAATACTGGCAGCGAAGGTTCCAATTTAAAACTGTAAAATGCACGATAAAAAACTGTAAATTATCAATTTCGCTGTTTGTTACCGTAAAATTAGCAACTTTACGGTTTAGTACTGTAAAAGTAGAAATTTTATAGTTTATTACTGTAAAATTAGCAATTTTTACAGTTTATTACTGTAAAATTAGCGGTATTACACTATAAAAACAACATTAATTTTTTACAGTTCTGGATAAAATGAAAATTGCTTCAGGAGTAAAATTCGGGTTCTAAATATATTATTTTAAAAATATGTACATACTTCTGCGGAATTGATTAATATGTTTTGATTTTTTCTCATAAGTTTTAATTCTAGTGGAAGTGGAATTTTTTCAGGTGAAACAATCAATTCCTATCAGTTTCCAATTTTGTTTGAAACATCAAACTTCTTATTACTTTAATAATACTCTAAGCTAAATTATCGTTATTAAAAGTTCCATGCAAACATTGATAAGCAACTAAATTGAATATTTTTTGAAATATGACTAATTCTTGGACAGAATAAAACTTTAAGTTCTTTAGTCTACCAGCTATAGCATGATGGATTTTTTCAAATAGAATCGTGTACTCAGTAATTATAAAACAATGGGAAACTACAACAATAAAATTAATATGAAACACAATAATGCAAGCCATTGTCAACTTTAAGTTACTTCCCACAAACTTGGCATTGATTCAAGTTAGAGATTAGGAACATTCTCACGAAAATGGTAAAAATGATATCCGATGCATAGGATTTTGCGTAGTTTGATTTTAACAATTTCAACCAATTGATCATATAATCAAGGATGAATGTTATTTGTATAAGTAATTTGTAAAAGGATTTAAACCATTTTATTTTGGAACAAGAAGGACAGTATTAGATGTCCCAGCTTCTGATCGTTAGGGCTCAATTACATTTGCATCAATAATAATAATAATAAACGTTTTTTTCTGACATTGCAGAAACAATAAGTAATTTTACATTATGCTTGTTCTGTAATTGCAGTTTTTCTTCATGTTTATAACGATTTAGTAAAGACTTATCTGTCCGCTCTGTTGCCAGAAGTGGTTAAAATATTTAAACGCCCGTCATAAGTTAACTATGCACGAACCATAAATGTTTTATAATACACAAATAAACAAAGAAAAAAAATATGAATCGGCAGAAATTATTCACATTGATGAACAAAATTTAACAGTCGGACAAGAGTCTATTTTTCTGTAAATGACCCATTTAGTGACTCAATTAAAATGAAATAAATTCAAAGCGTAAATGATTCTAATTCTTATAATAAACTTCACTCAATGATTATTTTTTATTCTAATAGTAATTACATTTTTGGATGGAGTTATACTTCTATTCACATTCTAAAGTTTTTAAAAATTATTTTTTACATTTGGCCACGGAAAAATCAAAAGTTCCTTATTTTGCATCTAAAGCAAGCAGCAATGAATGATTTTATTTGTGATGAAACTTATTTTTCTGAGAGGCACTTATTATTTAACAAATGATTGGATAATTTTTTGATGGAAAAGCTGAAATATTCGCTGTCTGTGTACTGTGTAAAACATGCTTTCACTTTTATTTTATTCCTTCTTTACTATTTTTTTTATTTTTCACTTACTCTCATTTGAAATTTTTCCCTAAGCGAAGTGACTTTTTGTGCAATGAATTACCGCCCGTAAGCCAGGGCTGAGGCAGAACTGTAGCAAAGTGACTTTTTGTAATATTGTTCTTTAGCTTGCCTCTCGTAAAAACGTATCCTTAAACATTAACCCACATTTTGTGTAAGCAATTTTAAAAGTTCCTTACACAAAGCTTACTAATGGTTGAATTTTCTAAAACTTTCTGCCGCATAACACGAGAAAGGATATTTAACACAGTTGCTATATCATCGAAGCGTTTTTTCGCAACATGTGGGAAACATATATTTGCTTTTTGAAGTCAATTTTAAATATTACGATTTTTTAAAAAATAATATTAAATGATGGCTTAAAAAGAGAATATTGATCTGAGGCTCGATAATTGTGTTGTTATACATTCCAGTAGGCTCGTTTAGATCTAGAAGGAACCTCTTTTTTTCAAGGCTGACAAACAGTACGTCACACTAAATATTAGCTTCCAATGTTTTGAAAATTTGAATGAAACTGCACCAATAACATTTAACAACCATGACTGTTGTTTATACAGCATAACTGCTAATAGTATCGACTGTAGGGGGAGGAAAAAAACAAAACCCCGTCAGAAAAGGAAAAACACGCTGTTTTTACCCGTCATTTAACCGACAGGGTAAACGAGTCTCAATATAACAACCGGATACGTGTCGGTTGATCATACGTATTTTATTCACGTGCGCCATCCTCCGGTCCTAAAAAGATCCGTTCATCAAAAACGCATCGGCTGCGAAAGGTTTGGTCCACAAGGGCTTGTCAAATTGGTTAAATATATAAGTATACGGCTCCCCAGTCCCACGCCATTCCGATTGGTCCCGGGCTCGTGGTTCCAGGTCAAGGTATATAGGAACTGGAAAAGTATACTCGGCAGAGTCCAAACTTTGAGGAACGCATCAGGCGATTGGACATGCTTGGGTCGGTACTTTGGTATTAGCTCTGTATAAAAAAAGCTATACACGTCAACCTTGCTGAAAGCAGTACTATTTTGGGTGGATTTTTTCCTGTGGGAAAGTAAATGTTAGCGGGATCTTAGCGGGATCTAACCAAGCACTTTTCCACAATCCTTAACAACGAGACTTGAATGGGAACGGTGCTTCTATCCATGGTGTCCATCCTGGGTAAGGTTTTATAGTTTTATAGTAAATATAACATATGTTTCAAAAAGATATATAGGTTTGAATATTTTAGCTGGTAATTTCTTTAAATAAATTTTGCAAAATTAAATTTTTCGAGAAATTATATAGCATAACGTTGAACTGGTTTACCAATGAAATATTGACGAAATCCTTTGTTTTTCATGAGAAACTAGCAAAAGTGCTTTGCACTTTTACTTTCTTTATAAGTTTGAATTTTTTTTTAAATACATGGTTTAAAGTAAATTAAAAAAAATCCCACATCATAATTAAAAAAAATCCATCCTGGGTAAGGTTTTATAGTTTTATTGTAAATATAATATGTTTCAAAAAGATATATAGGTTTGAATATTTCAGTCGATTATTCTTTTAAAATTATTTTGCAAAATTAAATTTTTAGAGAAATTATATAGCATAATGTTGAAAAGATTTTTCTGTTTTATCAATAAACATATTTGACGAAATCCTTTGTTTTACATGAGAAATTGTAGCAAAAGTGCTTTGCACTTTTATTTTCATTATAGGTTTGAATGTGTTTTTAAATAAATGGTTTAAAGTAAATTTAAAAAAAAATGCATCATAATTTAAAAAAAAATCAATTTTATTTTAAAAGATATTTGATAAAATCATTTCTGTTACACAAAATATTGCAGTAAAAGTGTATTGTAAAATGTGCAACAATAACCGAAGTTGAGCTCATAAGCAAAAATTTTTGTGACCTAGTTTTTGTAGTGCTATAAAACACTTAACATTTTGGTACCTTTAAATTTAATATCAAGGAATTAAAAAACATTGTTTCTAGTTTATATATCTGAAAGAACAATAACAGTTTAAGTGTTTCTCAATAATTAACACTAGTTCATTCACGCAGTGTCATGTAGTATTTTATATTTACTAAGGAAAACGTTCTTTGTCTTAGGCAAGTGTTCCAAGGTGTTAGTAATTGTATTCGCAATTTGGGTTTTATTATGTGCTAATGAAAAGTCGTAAGAATCTTTTTAAGTTCTCTTAACAAGTAAACGTACGTTCTGTTAACAAGTAAATTTATTACAAGTAATCGTAGTGAACTTGCTTTTGATGGAACTAAACAAAATGTGTTTACTGCATGCGTTTAGAACAAATGAAGCAATGTGATAGAAATACAGTTATGCTTGTGAGTAAGTAGTTTTTAATATTGTAAAATTGATGAAGATATGACGACAATAGAGATTTGGTTGGAAAATTACAAACGTCATTGCATATTTCCACTCTTAATTGAAGAATATGAGCAGACAAAAATACATCGCTTCAAAAGCATAAAAATGTATTCCCAATTATTTAACTGGGAATACATTCATTCTGGAAATACTGGGGTTTGCCATTCAAATAAATTAATTCTGTAAATTATATTAATGTATTAAAGTGAAGTATAGTAAAAGTTTGGGAACCCTTTTGCTAAAAAATAGTAGTGTATGTTGTAAAAGAGAGAATGTGTATTAGGCATTTGCGGGAGGGAGCACATGTTTTTTTACCTTGAAATCGAGTCGAGAAATAATTTCTGTACAAAAGTAATTTGCGAATTTTAATTATTTTTAAATCTGTTTACGCATATACCTGATTCTTTTAAAAAGAAGTAGCGTCATACTTTATGATAATTGAAGCTACAGAACTTGAATTTTTCCAGAAAAAGTGTTTTGCATTGTGATACATGTGTCAATTTAAAATTTTCTAGACTAATGCTAAATATGATATTGCTTTTTTCTAAATTTCATTCAAATTCATATTGTCTCTGAAGTGCAAAAACTCTAAATCAATTTATCAATAATAAAATGAAGTTTAAGTTGTTTCACATTCATAGCAGAAGATCTATAAACCATATAAATATATTTTTATGTGGAGCATTAACATTTTTTTTCAAAAAAACTTAGCTAATTTTGTTTTTTTTCCATAGCGAGCTTAATGTTTTCCAACATGTGATCCTTCCTCTTCTAGACCTTAGCAATTTCAAAAATGTCTGAAATTTTTACACTCCAATTTTTTCATAAATAACACAATAGCGAAGTTAATACAAAAATAGAACTTAATATGATTATAACACTTGAATACAGAATGTTATTTAATCAGGCTATCGATAGTTAATTGATGAAATAAGAATGAGTAAAGATGAATAAGAAATTAATTTCCTTCAGAAAAAATGTCACTTGTTTACCTTTATTATTCCTTTTATTTGTTCATAGTCACTAAATGATATCGAATTTATGATGTAAAATTCCAAAGTAAATTTCTAATTAAATTCAAAACTTAAGAAATATTTTTAATTGAGATAAAACTAATCAGAAAATTTAATCATATGTCATTAAAACAAAAATTATTTTTATGATGCCTAACAATTACTTCATTTAAACTAAATTGCGGTATATACCTTTAATTAAAATGATTTTAGCAAATAATTTGTTCGGAAGAATACAAATGAAAATATCTTGATGCTAGACCCATTTTGATGCAAAAGATTTAATTCGTAAAGTTAAGAAGGGTCGAATTATTTCATGACAATAGGAAAACAATGACGTTACTTTCGTCAAAGGATGTTCTCCGTTGCAAATTGTGTGTATCATCAAGTTATTTTTCCTTTTTTTCATAAAATACAGTAAACTCTCACTTATACACCGCCTCATTTATGCGTCTTTTTCACTTATATGACGATTTTGAATGGTCCCAGCACATTCCATAGCAAAATAATGATAGTATCATTCGTTTATGCATCGATCGAAAGACAAATATTTCACTTATGCGCCATATTTTCCGTAAAATGTCAAAAATATAATTCATTTTCTTTAAAAAATAAGCATTTTTCTTCACTTTCCTCTTTAATCTTTTGCTTTTATTGCTCACTGAAAGCAATTTTTCCGCATGAACTAACTAGAATTCGGAGAGGGACAATTACCGTATTTTTCGCAGTATAAAACGCACCGGCATATAAGACGCACCCAATTTTAAAGGAGGCAAATCTAGAAAAAAAGAATAAAAAGTAAGTATACGCCTGCGTATAAGACGCAGGCACTCCCCCCCCCCCACTCCTATTTTAGGGTGAAAAAGTGCGTCTTATACGGCGAAAAATACGGTATCTATTATGGATCGTTTTAAAGCGAACATTTTGTAATTACGTATGCTACAATTTTTGTTTTCTTATTATCATTGTAGCTACGTTACAGTAATTGCTAAACCGTAGTAATATGTACCTTTTCTATAAAAACATTTTTCATTCTCTCATTAGAACCTATGTTGCGTTTTAGTCCTTTAAATAGGCTTGTTCACTTATACGTCTTTCTCACTTATGCGCCTTTTTCTGTCGGTCCTTTGGGCCGGCGCATAAGTGAGAGTTCATTGTAATACGATTCACTTTTGACAAATATGGCACCCTCGAAAAACAACATGGTAAGGGTTTTGAACTTGGTTTGACTTTGATAGATATGGTGGAAATTTTTCGGCCGGAAATAGCTTTATTATAGCATTTATGGTAGGCTTTACTTTCAAAAATAAAAACTATGATAAGTATTTTTATTTAGAGGAATGAAAAATAAAAGTACATTTTTCTTTATTTTTTCCAAGAATTTTTTCATTACCACTTTGTAATTAGTACGATTTCCGTACATTAGTTATAAACTAGTTCAATTTCCTGATTTTACAACATACTTTAATGCTTTCAACTATGGCTGTCCTTTAATTTTTTCTAATGAAGTAAAACTTATTTTGAAATAGGAATGTTTCATTCTTTTTTTAACATTTATATTTTTTCTATTTAGTATATTTTGAAGAGTTAGTAAACATTTTTTTACTAAGGGCCCTGCTCCACATTGACGTAAAGCAGAAAAATAAAGCAGAAGCGTAAAATGGAGCAAATAGTGTTCCTATGGAAAGTACTCGGATTTTCGGTTTCTGCCTTCAGTTTCAGTCGCGTTTTACGCTAATGTGGAGCAGGGCCCTAACTCTTCAAAATGCACAGAAAAAAAGAGCTGTTTGATCTTAATTTGCAGATATTTGTGTCTATGTCTTCAGTGTGATTTTCTTTTTCCGAAATGGTTATTAATTTCGAAGAAAATTCTTAAATTTCCTTTATAATAATAGCTTTATTAACAGTACTAGTAAAATTTAACTTGTTTTGACTTTTAAAGAAAATAAATTTATTTACCGCAAAAAACCGCAAAAAACAGCTTTACAAATATTTTTTTAAACTGGACTAAATTCATGAAAGTTTTTGATTTACAAACAGAAACGGTATTTGCCATTTATGTAACAGAAAGGACTTGCTTTGTGCAGATTCCTAATAATACTTTATTTCTTTTATTTTTCAGTGGTACAAGTTATCAATGGACAATATACTATACACCCAGCTCTTCAAAAGCGTGGACAGGTAATGCATCAGAAAGAAATCCGCTTTATTATTATTTAAAAAAAAAAAAAAAACCCACACTAAAAAATGAATGTTGTTTTTACAGTATAATGCAGCTAATTTTATAGTGATAAACTGTAAAAATTGCTAATTTTAAGAGTACTATACTGTAAAATTGCTAATTTAAAAGTGATGTACTATAAAATTACTAGTTTTACAGTTTATTGCAGTACATTTTACAGTTTTAAATTTTAAACCCGGCTACCAGTATTATACTGTAAAAACAACAGTACATTTTTTGCATTGCATCTTAGTAAAAGTGCGATCAATAAAAGAACAAAAATTGCTTCATTGATACGTTAAACATAATGACTAATAAATCCCTAGACATACTTGTTGTAAAATCGTTTTTTACTGAATGTTTAAAAACTAATTGAACTTATTTATTTACATATTTGGTCATAAAAAAATAAAGAGCGAATTAGCTTGCAATTTCAAAGTCCAAGGAGTTTTTACTTACTTGAGTTAAGTTATTACTTTAAATGATACAGTTAATACAAAAAAAAACAGAAAAAAAAAACATTTTTCCAGTTATGACGCAACTCTAAACATTCAGTGAAACCTAATTGAAAACATTCATTTGAACATTTAATGAAAACAATTTCAACATTTAAAACATTTAATGAAAAATATTGAGTGCAAAAGTTTCACACGCTTTGGATTGCAAGGAACTCCTTTTCCAATGCAGATAATTGAGAACTTTAAGATGTGAAGTCTCTTTAAGTACAAGTAAAATAGTAAAGTGTGAGGTGTCTTCTATTGCACAAATAACTTTCTTCAGTTTGTTTTCGATGATTTTATGATATTATAAATTATTTGTGTGTTGTATTGACGATATTAGTAAAATGTTCTAAAGATTTAATTTTCTGATAGTTAAAGTAGAGAAGTACTTATAAAATAGGACAAAAATATATGTAAAGAGTTTTAATACAATAACAAAGCCAGCAGAATTCATTACTACATGAAAAAAATTCAATGCTAAGAACTGTTTTCTTTTTAAAAGGTCGTTTTGGATTCCGCATTGCTCTTCCTAAAGTTCTTTTTGCAAGTTTTGAGAAAAATAAGCTCTCTGAGGATTTGAGTCTATACAACCTCTTTTTCTGCTTATAGCTTTAAAAACCAGTAAAAACATTGCCACCAAAACAAAGCAGAATAAATATTAGCTTCTACAATGTCACCTTAGAAGGGTCATCATACCCAACTGTCTCTTCTTAAAAGCAATGCCAAGTCTGAACGTCATTGAGCAGTTATGTTGCAGGTTAAGTACCATCAAAAATCTACTAAATTAAGGCGCTTTATTTAGTAAATTTAATAGTAAATTTAAATAGTGAGTAATATTACTTAAAATTGTATTAAATTTAAGGAATACCCAAATATTAAACATGTTGGGCAGTAATAGGAAGAGGAACAACGTTCAGAGCTGAAATTTACAAAGTAAGGAAATCCCAAACAAGTGTGTGCATTTTTTTTCAAATTTTTGCTTTAAACGTGTTTTTTAACTATTACTTTGCATAAGAACGGCATTTATTAATTGCTCACGTTGGGTTGTTATATTTTTTTTTGAAATAACTGTTTAAACTGTTCGAGTTTTACTTTGATAATTTTCCTTCTAGACTTTCATGACAACGATGCCAGTAACAACAACGGGTTCTCCCATACCCACAACATCATTTTCCTTAGCTCCTCAAACGTCTATAAGTGTGCATCACACCATAGTAAGGAACAAACCCTCGTATCCATTCCCATACGTGGAGTCTACATCGCCCACTGATACCGCAGAGGATACTAGCTACTATTATACATACGAAGATGTGTCTGACGAGGCAAGCAGAAGATTAACTAGCACAACTGTCCCCACCACAACGGACCCAGCTGCTACTATCACGAAACCTACCATCAAAAGCTTTTGGAACAGTCAAAAAGCTATGCTAGATGCCCGCAGAAAAGAAAGCACACAGAAGTATATGTCTTCCTTCAACAAACCAAGCAGCTCTAAGAAAGAAACAAAACCAACAATTGAATTTAAAGTACGAGAAAAGCCAAAGTTTGGGCAAGCTAATAAAAATAAAGACGTTCTCATTGCTGACACAACAAAAGTAGATTCGAAACCCAAAGATGAATCAACTACCAGTGCAAAAATGTTTAAAACAACCAACGAAGCTAATTCGGCCGGTGAGAAAAATTCTGAAAAGGATAATACTGTGAAGAAAAGTGCAAGTAATCTAATAACGAATCAAATAGTTGGAAGAATCGGTGAAATCCCTCAGTCAGTTCAAAGTCCTCTTCGAGCTCAAAGCACAAACATAAATAGTTATGGGGCATCTAGATCGAGCAAATTCGATGACTCAACAAGTAATGTGAAATTTCTCGATAACGCTAGACAACAACCATTGATTCAAAACACCCAAAGCGCTCAACCATCCTTACGAAACAGCAATGACCAACCACTTGTACTGCCAAATAATTTAAATCAACAACAGCTGTCGCTCATCAGTCAACAGCTTCAAAACGCTTTGAATTTGAACAAACAGCAACAGCAGTTGATTACGCAGCAAACCGTCTTGAACAACTTGAATAGACCTGCTACGGCTTTCATTGCAGCAAATCCACCACCAGCAACTAATACTGCTGCCAGATCTGCAGACACCAATTCCAATGGCCAGTCTACTTTGTTACAGCGTCTTGGTACACTCGGTCTAAACTTAGCTAATGGCGGTTTGGGTGGTGGTTTAGGTGCTGGAAATGGGCTAGGAGGACTTGCTTTGGGGAGAGATGGTGGTGGTTCAGGCTTTACTCTGAATCTAGGAGCGGTGCCTGATCCTTTGAGTTTTATTATTCAGTTATTGTCATTGATCCCAAGGCCTTTGTTAGATCTAAATGGAAGAATATTTTTTGGCATAGAGTTAGGGAAGAATGCTGGACTAGTATCTGGGGCTGCCAAACCCGTAGGTTAATTTTTAAATAATTCGACTTTAGGGGGTTGGACTGTGATATATTACCACAAAGGTGAATGGGTGCACTACGTGGAAACTATGAGAGTCATTGTTCATCATTTAAGTGGCATTTAAATAAATTATCTCAATTTATATCGTTACCCAAGCAGCACAAAGGCGTTCAAAACACGTTCTGCAACACGTACAGAGCGCACCAGCCGGCACGTTCAAAACACGTTCGCGCAGCACGTGTTGTCAACGTCTATGTGTCTCATCGATCGATGGTAATATGACACGTCGAAATCTGGTGTTGACCACCTTTTTTTGTCCCAGTTTTGAACGTGGAATGATAGGTTATATTTAGGTTCTGGAAATACGTTTGTTTTCAGTGCTCCCCAGCTGAAAAAGTATACTACGTATACCCCACTATCCGGTGGCCGTGACGTGTTTTAACCGTGACGTCATTTTTGATCCATGATCGTCGCCATCTTGGTTTTAATTATTTAATTAATTTATTTAATTTAACTATTGATTGTTTAATTACTTTGAATTTAATATATTCATTCCGCGGGATTCGAACGCGGGTCCCTTGCGATTCCAGCCGGACACGCTAACCACTATACGCTGCTTGATCTCATCGAGGGAGAAAATAATACTTTAAATGGAAATTTTTTTTGCAGGAGGCGCCATCTATGAAAGACTAAGGGCGTAAATCATATCATTTTATTAGTATGAATGCAATGCTTTTTTACTGAAATGCATGCAAATCTGATTAGGATCTTGGGAGAAAGAGTTGTTTAGGATAAAACTTAAAGTTTCTGCAGGTATTATTCCTCTTCCCTTTCTAAAAAGCAGCAATTCACGACCTCAATTCTGAGAAATTAAGCACCTCCTTAAGCACTGAAATGACACCGTGATAATATCAGGGCTGCAGAGTCGGAGGAAAAATGGTCGACTCCGACTCCGGGATTTTAAAACTTTCGACTCCGACTCCTACTTTTTTTGAAATTATTTATTTTTTTACCCAAATGTGAAGAGGGAAAAACCCTAAACAAAGGTTGAAATATTAAGTCAATTTTTAAAAGTGTCATTTTTATTCATGGTCGTAGCCAGGACTCACTTTAGGGGGGGGGGGAGCAAGCTTGGGTATCCCAATTGGAGGTCATGGGAGGTCATTGTGACCTCTCGAAAAGTTTAATTTGGTCATGAATTCTCGCAGGTAATTTCACCACATTTACCTCAATTCTCGGAGATCACTGTGACCTCCCAAAAAGTTCATTTTCTCCAGAGCAAATGACAAGTGCCGCTCTTGTCATTTGACTCCGTACAAAACTAATCCTTTTCTTGTTAAATGGCCAGATTTTATTTTAACACAATGCATTTTTGCTGCAAATATTTTTTATTATCTTGCATAAGCCCATACATAGCAATTCGTTTCACAAAGCAAACCCGCCATTTTGAAGCCCTTTTTAATGATCCTAGATGCTTAGGATTTGGATATTGGACGCTGAAAATTTGTATCTGTTAGTTTCAAAGACATGTTTTCACCACTATAAAATTTCATCGAAATCGAAGGTGGTTGGAGTCGGAGTCGGAGTCGACATGTTTTTCAGCAACTCCGACTCCGACTCCTTTAGTCCAAAATCAGTCCGACTCCGACTCTTCGACTCCGACTCCGCAGCCCTGGATAATATTACTGTTTTTGCACGTCAAATATCACGTTCCTTAAGCACTGAAATGACACCGTGATAATATTACTGTTTTTGCACGTCAAATATCACGTTCCTTAAGCACTGAAATGACACCGTGATAATATTACTGTTTTTGCACGTCAAATATCACGTTCCTTAAGCACTGAAATGACACCGTGATAATATTACTGTTTTTACACGTCAAATATCACGTTCCTTAAGCACTGAAGTGACACCGTGATAATATTACTGTTTTAGCACGTCAAATATCACGTTCTTTAAGCACTGAAATGACACCGTGATAATATTACTGTTTTTGCACGTCGAATATAACGTTCAAGGGACACTTAGCACCGTTACTTGACCAATAACACCATTTTTGCACCAAATTTGAACGTTCTGGTGCTGCTGGGGTACAGATTATTAGAGGATGTATTTTTTTTTTTGGTCTTATAAACGGAAAACTGAATTCACTGAGTCAGCACACATGTAGGTAAAGGAAAAAACGTATAGTAGACTAGCTAAAAAATAAATAAATAAAACAAAACAAATAAATATCGAAATGTTTTAATAAAATTGAGAATGAAATATCATTGTCAAACTTTGAAGTGAACGTGATGTACAGTTTTTGTTAGTGTTTTGCACAAAAGTATATTTTTGTAAACGAACAGTAACCATGCCAAATCTAGTACTAAATCATTAAGTGTCGCAGTAAGCTAAATGAAATGTAAATAAACTGCAATTACTGCATGCAATGAATTCTGTTGTCACCTGTAAAATATTGTATATATATCATTTGTTTATTGTAATTATTTTGGATACTGATTTGTACATAGAATTACAAATTGTTGTACAGTGTACATTTAAATGATTGAAAAAATTTCAATAAAAATATTGGGATGTAAGATATTTTGCGTGTTTTTATTTCATTCTGTGGCATCAAAAGTAACTCAAAAAGTTATTTCTAAACTAGCTTTCTAACGATTAATGGCTACTAGAATTGAAGACGTAGAGGCGTCTTTAACGATGAAAGACTTCTCTACGTAAAAAAAAAAAAAAAAAAAAAAAAAAAAACGATTTTAATATTAATTATTTTATATAGCTTTTTTTCGATTGGTTATCCCTGGTAGAAATATACTTTTCTTTAAAATTATTTGCAATTAAGGTGATGATGAAAGCATAATTATCAAATGAAGAAATACAGAAAATAGATTGATCAATGAACCAATGAATAAATGAACTAATGTTTGATTGAATAAATAGGTGAATGAATTAGTAAATGATAAATACATACATGAATGAATAAATGAATGAATGTAAAAATTAATAAATCAATGAACATGTATATGAATTAATGAATGAATTAAGAAAAAAAAAGTTTAAAATTACTTCATTTTCCCCTATTTAGTTTCACATGCACTTGACAAATCATGCCACACAAACTAAATTAAAAGCAGGTTAAAAATAAAAACTATACTGAACGTGAACATAAATTGGTTTTAATAAATGCTTGATGTGCTAAAAGCATGAGCTTTGCAACACACCGCCAACTCGGTTGGTTATTTTGTCCAAGAACTTCAGTTTCGTACTTATTGGCACTCGCCAGCAAAGAACAGGAAGTAACAGAGCTGGAGGCCAAAATCCACTTATAACAGCAAAAAGAGCAAAAAAAAAAAAAAAAAACATTTTTTTAGCCCCCAGTTTTTGTCCCTCTTTGCTTCAAAAGAGGATTTCTGCTTCCAGCTCGGTTATTTCCTATTTCTGGCTGAAGGGCGCCAATAAGCACGAAACTGCAGTCTTTGGATGGAATAACCGAGTTGGTGGTGTGTTGCATGTTGCTATCTTAGCCCTTGCTTAGGGGCGGTAACTTACTGCTTAAAACATGAGCTTCATGATTTTTTTTTGTAAAATTAGTTTGATAATGGCTTATGACATTACACACCTTGACGTTAAGAAGTAAATATTCTCTAATTGAAATAAACTAGTTTAGTACCCTAATTAAAATACTGCTAGATAGGTAGCCCATCTTTCTACATATAAATGGTTGTATGTTTGTGTGTGTGTATTCTTTATACAAATCCACAATTTAGTTTTTTATTTTCTTAGGTAAAACCTTCTGTGTATTTACGCATGCGTCAGAACTACTCTGATCTTACTAAAACATGGGTGATAGGTAAAATAACAATAAGGGGAAGAAAATTAAGGAGCATTTTGAGCCGTATCAAACAACGTAGAACGATGCTAATTTCAAATCCATAATTTAGTTGAATATGTCAAAAGAATAGCAAAAATACTTTTAAATTAAAAACTTAGGAAAGTTTTCACTCAGCACCCAACACTCCTTTCTTTAGTGGAATGGTTCGCGAGTGCGAGGCGCGGTTTCCACAAACGGACAGTATGCCGGATCTTTTCCAAATTTGGCACAAAGATTCCTTGATGCTCTAGAATTTACATGGGCAGTTTTCGTCTCCCTATGGGGGCACAGCCCGCCTGGGGTTAGGGATTCCTTACAAAATCCCATAGTTTACGTAATGTCTTTGCCGAATAGTGCACAAAGGTTCATTGATGTCCAGGCACTCACAAGAGAATTTTTCGTTCCACGAATTAATAGGGGAGGTAGAAGTGCGCCCTCCCATGTGGGTTTTCTTCATGCAAATTCAGTTTACATCGAATATTTATCGTATTTAACACATAGATCCTTCGATGCTCAGGAATTCGCATAGGGGGAATTTACGGCCTCTACGGGAGATGGGGAGGAGGGAGGATTCAACCCTCGTGAAGGAGTTTTCATCAGAAATTTCGTGAACATGAATGTTGACGCTTTTTAATAACAATGGCAACATTTCTTATATTAAAAAATAAAAAAAAAAACATGCCAAAGAGCAGATTCGTCATTTAGGTGATTAGAGGGAACTCCCAACTTTCTAAAATCAAGGTGTTAACCTATGGAGCATTATGTAGAGGTTATCTCCATATTTGTAATGCAACAACAGCGGTTCTGAATAACTGAAGAGACTTCATTGAAACCAAGCAATACATTTTATTTATAAAACAACAATTTAATTGAAATTGAAATTTTAAAATATCGTGGATAACAAGTGCGTTCTCCAGTTACAGTTACAGTTAATTGTTAGGTCGTAACCGCCACATACCTATAAGAGGTCGTAGTTTTTGCTGTACGTTTGTACAATATGCATTGTATATATATCTTTTGCCTAGTTTAATTTTTTATTATAAAATTGTCCTTTTCTTCACAATGACGAGACATTTCACTCCGTTTTTTATTTAAACCAGATTGTTGAAAATGAGTCCCTTGATACAACTTTTATTTTCGACGTAGACCGTGCAACTCTGGTCATCGCAGCTAGTCAAAGAATAGAATAGTTCCACATTTCAATTGCCCTTTCTTTTATATAGTAGACATCACCTTGCCCTACTTTATTTTAAATATCTAACTTCCCTTCCCTCGAGAAGTAGTTTACATTTGTAACAAATATTTTCACTCAATTTACGTGCGAGGAACAGAAAATATTTCAACGTAACAGTAACTTTCAAGTAAATCTGAAAGTCCTATTGTTTTACAAATAAAATCAGATATTTATCAAGACCATAGGCATGGAAGTGAAGCAAAATCAAACCCCCAATTTGTTTTCCTACTAAAACTTCGTTAATAAGACCGCTTGTCTAATTATAAAGCATGCTTCAGTTTGCTGTTCAAGAATCTCATAGTCGCAAGCTTCATATAAAAATTAATTTGTAAACATTATTTCTGAATTTAGTGAAAAGTAAGGGATTGAGGGTTTTTTTTCAAACATGTGCTAATTCTGATTCCTTCACTTTTGGAAGAAAATTTCATCAGTAATGTTAACAACAACAACAACAACACAGCAATAATAATAATAATAATAATAATAATAATAATAATAATAATAATAATGGTACTACTACTACTACTACTATACTACTACTACTACTACTACTAATAATAATAATAATAATAATAATAATGATGATGATAATGATAACTATATTAACATTAATATTAATTATAATAACAATAATAATAATAATAATGATAAATATGTTGATAATAGTAATAGTAATAATAATGAGGCATATATTTGCTTATTTACGTTTATACGTTCCATACATGGAAAAGGAAAATGTGCTAAGGAATTTTATGTTCATTTGGTGATGATCAAAAAATCTTTTCACTGATTTGAAAAGTTGTCCGAATAGAAGATACTTTTTTACAACTAAAATGATACAGATTTAAATTCATTACATAGTTATATGTAAGTTTTTATTACAAAAAACATATCATCTCAACAATTACAATTTCACAGTAGGACTGCGTAATTATACTGATTTTGGGGTAAAGGAGTCTGAGTCGGGAGTTGGAGTAGGTGTCGGAAGCTTTAAAATTTTAAGAGTAGGAGTCATTTTTTCTCCTAGCTTGCATTTTCGCCATAATTGTGAAGTCAAAATCGGAGGCGAGTAGTCAGAGTCGGAGTCGCGAGTCCGTGGTTGGTCATTTTCTCACTGCAGCCCTTTGCTTGCTGCAATCCTTTCATTTTGATTCAGTCACATTTATCTCTGTCCGGTGTCAATCTTAAGTCTAGTATAAGGAATGAGGTATATATTTATTCGATTTTAATTAAGAACATTTTTCCATATCTTGAAAAAAAGATTTGAGAAGCTATTGAGTCTCCAAAATATTTTTGTGCTGTCCTTTAATGTGATTTTTTGTTATTGTTCAAAAAATAAATGAATAAATAAATAAATGAATAAATAAATAAATAAATAAATAAACTTTCAAATGCCTAAGTCGTAAAATATTTTGTATACATATTCTCCGTCATGAACTTTTTCCTGCAAAGTTTGTTTGAAAGATATCCAACTTTAAGTTAGGGATTTATATAGACCTCAGGTTTCTCCGTAGGCTCTAATGTAGGCTCTAAGTTTTCTGAACTGTTCATAATTGAACAAAAAATTATTCAAACCAAGAAGTCAAATATAAGAATTAGGTGTCTTCACTGCGATCTTTTGAGCGAAAAAATATTGTTCGGATAGGACTGTTCATTCAAAAGTTATCAGGAGGGAGCGGGGTGGAGGAGACAGAGACAGACACACATTCTCCTCATCTCAAAACCCTACTTTTTAATTTTTACTTTTATAATCCTTATTTAATCAATTTGAAATTTTTTGGACTTCATACGATATTTTTACGATGCATTAATCGAGCGTTCATGCTTTTTAAAAATCTTTCATTTACTTTAACGGGAGTGTAGGCTAAAAATAGATTTCATTAAAGGTATTCAATATTTTTTTTCCGATTTATTTATTACTGAATTATGTTTAATTTTGCACCTGAAAGGGAAACAGTAGTTAATTAAAAAAATGCTTTTTATGTGCTCATTAATGAATATTTGCTTACTAATATCCTAGTACTTTAAATGTTTGAGTTAAGTGTATAAAATTTAGTCAGATGGCGCTTAAATCGGTTTCTAAGTACCCTTTACCACCTAAGGACAGAGCTATTTTTGTCATGTTAGTATTTTTAAATTTTATAAATTTAATACACTACACGTAAAAGTTGTATTTTTTAACATTGAAATCGATATCTTTTTAGAACGAATGTTTCAATAAAAATAAAATATTTTACTGCTCCCTTGGATTTTGTTGAAACAGAATTTCAGAGCATTTACAGTGTGGCTAAGCGCAAAACCATTCCCACATACACTGTAAAAAATGAATGTTGTTTTTACTGTATAATACAGATAGTTTTACAGTAAAAATTGCTAATTTTGCAATAATAAACAGTGAAATTTCTACTTTTACAGTACTAAACTAAAATTGCTAATTTTAGAGTTATAAAGTGCAAAATTGCTATTTTTAGTTTATTACCGTGATTCTTTACAGTTTTAAACTATAACTTCTGCTGCCAGTATTATACTGTTGTTTTTACAGTATAATACAGCTAAATTTTACGACAATAAACTGTAAAATTTCTAACTTTACAGTAAGAAACTGTCAAATTGTTAGTTTTAAACTGGAACCTCGGCTGTAAGTATTATACTGTAAAATCAACGGTTCATCTTTTGCAGAGTACCATGAAATTTCGGTTCGAATATTTCCTTCTTAATTACGTCTTCATACGATGACATTCTTCATTTTACTGAAGAAATCCAGTTGTTTTATTTTGTTTGAAGGAAGTGAATGAAATTATAAACCATCCGTTTCATTAGAAAAACCACCTTTAAAAACACACAAGTGTTATTTATACAAATATTGCACGGTTGAAGGCAAAGTCAAGCATTAATCTACATTATTCGGAAATGATTATCTGAATATTTTATGATATTCAAATGGGAGGTATTCATTGCCTAAAAGAACCGGAAAAAAACTCGTCATAGAATCTATTTTAAGTGATCTTTATTGTAAACAAGCAGTTTCCTATTGTTCACTAATAGGGGAAATCATAAATCTCCGTGAGAGATCTTTCATTCCTTAAATCCTTTCCGTTTCTTAAATAGATCGCTGAGTTATGCATCGAAAAGGAATATCTTTCTAACTGTCTGTGTGGTAAACATAATAAGATATTTTTAGTTTATGTCTTGCTCCATTTTGGTGCACTTATTAAGGTGGCATATATCCATAGTTATAACTTTGCTTTTATGCAACTAATTCAATTTTCACCTTATTTTAGATTTACCTTTTTGTTTGCAATTGCAGGTATGAAAATAATAGCTTTACCAAAAAAAAAAGCAAAATAATAATAATTGAAAAAAAAAGTTGAAAAAGCTCATAAATTTTGAAAATTTTGTGTTGTCAAGATGAATGCATTGGTCTGATAATGCAAAATTCATATAAAATGCCTAACAACTGGAGTAAAGATTTAAAAAATTTAAAATCGTGATAGGAAACTTAACAAAAAAATCATCTAGGACAGAACAAGATTTTCCCGCATACCAGCATTGATTTTCTAGCAAAATATCAATATTTTCTCAATTAGTAATTCTTGAAAATTATGTCAACATATCTAATACACCAAAATTTATCTTAACCTAGTGCATTAAGTTCATTGAACATTGCTTTATATCAGAGATGCACCGATAAGCAAATAGGTCGATTACCGATTACCGATTAATCGGCAATTGAAAATCAGCCGACTAATCGACTCAGCCGATTAATAATCAGGATAATTTTTTTTTATGTTACCAATTTCACCATCACTTTTGTTTCTTTCTTTTCGATACAGCGTTTAGAAATAGCGACTGTTTATTTCCGAGAGAAGATTCATTTCTTTTTTCTTTTGTTTAATTTCCCTAAAAGTAATTTCAAAATTTTATCAAATTTTTTTGAACCAACTTTCGTATTATTGTTAATTAAGTTACATTAACGCACTAGACAGGAACATTTAAGAAAAACTAACGGAGTCGGTGGTGAGTACTCTAATTTAGGATTGTTTATTATTATAATTATTTTTTAACAAATATAAGTAATCATTTAACTCAAGACTTTTATTCGTTAAAGATTAGAAAAGTTACCTAAAAGCACTATGCTTAGGAGAAAAGTATCGTCACATGAAAAATATTGCATCATTGCCTATATGTGTACATTAGGGTGATTCAAAAAAATTTTTTTTTTGAATTTCTTTGGTCTTACCCCGCAGTTTTTTTACACTATTCATGAATGTGATGCATGTAAAATTTTAGCTCAATAGAATAATATTTAGAGGTCGCTCAACGCGATCGAATTCTGTTGAAAATTAGCAATTTCGACTGTTGGGAGTTGGAGTGTATAACTTCATTACCCGAAATAATATCGTTCTTCATATAAAATGGAATAATTTAAAATGTTAGTTTACTCTACTAAGTAATTAGTCAATAAAATAATAGCTCAAAGTGAGTTGTAACGACCCCCCCCCCTGCTCCAAAGCTGCATCATCTCTTACCTGAGTTTGAGTAGAAAATGCAGCTGCAAGCTCGGGCTGTGGTTTCTGTTTTCTTTTCGGTTGTTTGAGGTGTATGAGTTTATTCGGCTAAAACACCTATCAACCACTCTAGACAGGGCCCAATATAAGTGACAGAAAGCCACTTTGATAGTAGCTGCTACAGTACAAAGTATGTGTCAAAATGGGGAGGATTTGACAACGTCCATAAAACAGTAAAGGCAAACTATTCGCTCTGAATCGGCCGTTAACTTACAAAAGTCGTTTAAATCTATGACTTCCTTTGATAGTTCACTGGAACGAAACACTTACGTAAAATATATTGGAAAAATGAAGGAGGATCGGCGGGTTTCATACCAGTATTAGTATCAGGACCACAAGCATTGATGATTTACTTCTGGGTTTTTTCTCGTAAGTTAGTCAGGCACTGAAATTGCTACGGCAAATGCTGCTGTACGATAACCAGTTAGATAAATGGGAACTTACTGAGCTCGTACGTGGTATGTGTTTCGATACGACATGCAGTGCCAGTACTCAAGTTGGAGCATGTTTGAACTTGTGGGAAAAAAAAACTAGGGAAGCAACTTTTATATTGTGCTTTCCGCCATTATGTTTTAGACATAGTGTTTTCTGTGGTATTACAACCGAAGTCTATTCTAGTCTTGGTCTCTCGGTATTTTAACCAATAAACCAAGAAATAGGTAGAAATGGGGTATTTGATTGCATGCAATGTCAAATGCGGTGTTCATGCAATTGCGTGGAGCCATCCACTGCCATTGGATCTACAATACTGATTTTTAAGCGGGTTCAGAAATGATAGTCAAGGATAAAACATTATAATTTTGAACCTGGCGTGAGAAATGATGAGGTTGAGGAGTTGGTAGCCAATTCAGAGCAACGTGCAACTAGTAATGGAAGTTGCCCAAAGTCAACTTCTGATGACCCATGCAAAAGAAGTGTCCAAGGAAGATACTAGAGCTTAGTGCGATTTTCTTGATCAGATCACCTTCTCTTGGTGTATGTTTTCATGTTCCAGGAGCGGTTCGTCGTGTTATATCTGTGTCAAAGATTCTTTATGGCTTCAAGTTATGGATATTTCACAACCAGTTCAAACTTGCAGCCGGACGAAGAAAAGGTATTTGTTATATATGAATGATTTCTTTCACATTCTTATCGTTAATGGGAAAGAATATTTAAGAGATGGGTTCCCAGAAACTCTTTTTGTACAAGCACTGAGAAATGATTTGGAACATTTTCAGCGCCCTTATTCATGTAAAGAAGAAACTCAGTATATCAGCTGTTTGATCGCATTGGAATCTTCAAGGTAGTTACCAACAAGGCTTTGTACTACCAAAGAAACTGAAGATTGTAACCGACAATACGGAGCGTGGCATGGCCCTTATTGAAGCATTTGTTAAGACTATCACTAACGACGAAAAACAAAGCCAGTGTCTTCTTCAAGTGGTACAGGGACACAGAAAAGGTTTCAAAATTGTAGAAAAGTAACATTAAAAAGTATTGCAAGAATTAATGAGCGAATTACTATATATTTAATGTATTTAAATTTGTTTTTTATATTTTTTCCGTATTTGATTAGTTATCATACTTTTCTGCATTTCATTGGTTTTTCAGATATATAGTTCATTTTGTGATTGCACGCTTTTTTCTTCGGAGATATAAAAAAGCAATAAAGTAACTTTATTATTATTGTTTACGTTCGCATTTGTGCCACTATCACAAAATTTGAAGTACTCCTAAATGTAAATATAGTTTACTAAAATTTTGGGCAAATAATTCAGTGTCTATAAAGGCCTAAATAAGACGGTAAGACGAATAAAAATACAAAGGCTCCTTTTTTCCATAGATATCATTTACGATCACGTTTTTGTCAATATCACGAAATTTCAAGGCGTTTGAGCGACCTCTAAATATTAATATATTTTGTCAAAATTTTGCACAAATAATCAGTGTATATAGTGGCACAAAATAAGAGGGTAAGACGCACAAAAATACAAAGTTTATTTTTTTCCATACATTTCTGAATCACCCTAGTGTACATGTATATTTATACAAAATAGAGAATATTATTTATTAAAGTATTTATATCAACTGGGAGGATTTTTTGTATTTCATTCTTTGAAATATTTGTTTTATTTTTACTCACTACACTTTTGTACTATATGTTGCACTTATGTTTGCAGAAAATTATAAATTTCTTGTTTAAAAATTTATTTATCGCAGTTTCTTGTTCAAGGCAAGCTGAAAGTAATTTTAGTTAAAACTTGTTTTCTCTGTTTGTTGTGCGGCAAAATTGGACTGAATATAAATAAAATGAAATACTAATGTTTTCGCATCCCAATTTGAAAGTTCAGGAATTTGATTATTTCTACTAGTGTCTTGCAATTTAATTATCCGTAATAGTATCATGTGAATATAAGCAGTAAGGAATATCTTTTAATATTCCACTCAGTTTTATGCATTGTATATCTAATTTGTTTTTACTCTGTATACTTTTATGCTGCATGTTATAGTAAGGATTGTAGAAAATTACATTTATTTACTGTTGGTAAAATCATTTATCATAGATTCTTGGTCAAAGTATATTTTAAAGAATAATACTTAAAAATATTTTTTCCGCCGATTAATCAGAAAATTGCCGATTATAGTCAATTTATCGGTGCATCCCTACTTTATATATAAAAGTACAATACATACCTATAGGCTTTCAATAAATCTACATATGTAATTCTTTAGTTTTTCGTTTTATAATTTTAAATCCAGCAAGTTTAATTGTTAGTAGATATCTCATAATTGGATGAATTAACAAACATATCTTATAGTAAAAATTTACATACTTTCTCAATTTCGACCTATTCACACCTTATACTTTGGTTAGTAGGACACCCACGTGATTTTTTTACAAAAATAATTGCTAAAGAAATAAAAGTATTATTTTAGAAAATAGTGACGAACTTTAATTTATTAATGACGTTAAATCTATATACATAAAAGACTACTTTTGAAAACGCATGTCCGGGGTAATCTTCCAAACTACTGGACCGATTTTAACCATTTTTTTCACCGTAGATAGCTACAGTAACAGGGAGCAGGATAAGCTATAATTTATTTCTAAAAAGCTTAGTTTAAAAAAGTTATTATGGAAAACAGTTAATTTTATGTCATTTCCCCATTAAATGATTAAATTTTCAACCCATTGTTGCAAAAATTTGGTGCCATGCAGCAACAATATTGATTGTAATCATATTGAAAATTTTGAACCAAGGATTCTCTGGAGAAAGTATGGAATTTATTGCCTTCTAAGGATTTTTATATTTATCTGAGCCAACAATCGCTAACGGGTGAAATAAAAAAAATTGATTTTGGCAATAGTTAGAGAATAGAAAGTATTTATAGTCAAAAAAATTTCTAAATTAGGTACATAAGATGTTTTCACCTCGCCAATGTTGTCACGAGGATAGAAACTAATAATGGGACTTATTTAACGAGCAATATTTGGAAATGGTTAATTTCAGTGCGATTGATACTGTAAATATATATTTATTTTAATATACCAAGCTTATAACATTTCCTATTTACTCAAACATTATTTGTAGTCGCACAGACAAAACAGAAGAAGGGAACATTTATTTCTTAACTTTAGGCAAGTGTAATACATTAATCGATATAAAATTTCAGAAAACTTAAAAGAAATAAATTTTGAAGTATCTTCCTACAATAGCCCCTCCCCCCCACCCGCCACCCCCCCGATTAAAAAAACGCAGCCTTGCCAGATAACCGTGAACGAATTGCATAAAGTACCCATGTGAAGAACGTAGATGTCAAATTTATGTATGCAGTGTAAACATTTTAGAAAACGTGCCTGCAATTCTTATCGTCATTCGTGTATTTTCAACACTGTTCTAAATTTTCGCACGGAGATAAACATTCTAACTGTACAAGAGAAATTGTATGCTTCGGGCAAAAACATTTCAAAGAAAATATGTAAATATATTTAAGACAGTGAAAATTACTGTATATATATAAATGGGAGACGTGTGAAGTTGAAGAAAGAACTTCCTTTGATTGAAGATAAATAATACGTGCAGCTTACAAAGACATTATCTCATAGCACGTGGCTGCAGTCTTTTTTGCCGCTTGTACACATTTTACATTGTTTTATATATTTACACAAAGTTAAGCAGTTAATTGTACAGTAAAAATTCAATGCTTTAGACAAAGACAATGTTTTAACACTATATTAAGGAAATGAAAATGATTATTTACAAGTGTTAAGTTAAGAAAATAACTTCCTTTCGCAAGAGATAAAAAACGGAGAGTTAATTGCAAGGAATGCCTCTGCAAAAATGTGCAGCTCATACATACTACCCCACAACACGTGCCTGAAGTTCTCGTTGTTACTCGCACGTGTTAAACATTTTTTAAACTTTTCGCTCACAGGTAAACATTTTAACTGTACAATTAAAATTGGATATATAAGGAAAAAACGATGGTTGAATACATTAAAGAAAGTGAAAATTATCATTTACATGAGAAAAATGTTCAGTCGAGGAAAGAACTTCCTTTGGCAAAAGGTAAAAAATGGCGAGTTAATAACAGGGAATGCTTCAGTAAAAATATGCAGTTCAAAGACATATTCCACAACACGTGGCTGCAATCTATGTTGCCAATCGATCATGTTAAACATTTGAAACTTTTCATACGAAGGTAAGCACATCAATTGTACAACAAAACAACTTACGCTCTGGTCAAAAATATTTGAAAAATGTTTTAATAAACATTAAAGAAAGTCAAAATGAGTATTTACATAGGAAAAGTGTTAAGTAGAGGAAAGAACTTCTTTTGGTAAAAGATAAAAATGGCGATTTAATTACACGGAATGCTTCAGCAAAAGCAGTTCTAAAAGTAGCTAATCTCTAGATATTTTCTCTTCAGCAAGCTGTCTGTCTACACGTTTTTTCTTTCCTTCTTCCTTTCTAATTCCGAAAGTTGGAAAGCTCAAATTAAACGAGCGTGTTTTGCTAGATTATTGTTAACTTACATGATGAATGATTTTTAAAATGATTTTGAAATAATTTTTGTTCGCTATTTAAAATGAGTATATTTTTTTCATAGCAGAGAAGAATAAACCGAACATAAAAGTAATACATATATTATTTTATGTTATCTATCTTTAAAATTTTCTGAGTAATTGAGATATTTTCAAGAACTGTATTTTGTCTGATTTTAATGGTGTTAAGCTGCTTATAACAGCATTTCTATAAGTTATTGCATATGTCTAACAAACACTAAGTAATTAATTTTTAAAGTGCTTTTGAGGGGAAAAAAACAAGAAAAACACTCCAAAAAAAGTAAAGAAAATGTTAACATGAAACAAAAAGAGAATTGGTAAACATATTTTCTGGGAATCAATTAATGATGAAATTACGTTTGTCTGTGGTATAAAAGTATGCCAGGGAATTTAATTTCCTTTTGGTTTTGCAAATTTATTCCAAATTCAATTTTTCTTCAATATATATGGTATACCTGCTAAGTCTACATAAAAAAAGTTTTTTTTTTTTAAATTTTAACTTAGTTATTATTTAAAACTACATTAGTAGAAAAAACGAGTAACTCTAAATGTTATATACAAAATAATAATTTTTTTTTCTAAAATAAGTTTACTACGCTGTGTGGTATAAACCTATATTGTTTTTATTGCCTCCTGAAAAGTTAATTTAATCTATTTCACCCTGAAAAAAAAGTATTGCTGGCATATTTTAAAACACTATTTTTAATTTTTTTGAAACGATTTTTATTTTCCTTTTAGAGTTTTTTTTTTGCTAAGCTGTTAAATATTTTGCGCTTTTAAAAGTCATAATGTTTTAGAAAGTGTGGTCTATTATTTTATATTTCATTCATACTAAATATTGCACAAAATAAATACCAATAAAAGGTTCTGTTTAATAAGTTATATCATAATGTATGAAGCAACTATGAAAAAAAAGCTATCTACAAGGGTTAATAAAGACTGATCATAATTTATTTATAGAAAAATAAAAAATCAATTCACCGAAAACAAATTTTGTATTTGTAGCAATATTAGTAAACAGTAGCTCGTACATATTTAAGAAACCCGACATCGGTAATGTTGGACCTAAGCAGCCCAAATACATGCAGTTTCGTTTTCGCTCAAGAGAATGAAAGTGATATGTGATGAACAATCAGAAAGCTGCATTGAAATTTTGTTTTCGTTACAGAAATCAGCAACTGAAGTAAATAGGATGTTACAAGGAAGCATATTAGGGGGGGTCTTCCCTAGTGCACAGCTAGGAACTAGGTGATTGTATGTGCTAGGGACTGTTGTAAAAATGACTTTGAACATTTGAATAACTAGAATGCGGAGTTTACTTTTTTTTAACTTATGATCATTTTTTATTGGACAACCGCCCTCGTATGAAGTAAGCATGGTGGTAGAAAAATTTAAATTGAAGAAACTGCTAAAATTTATAAAAATAAAAATACCTGATTTACATTCAAGCAGATAAATTGAACATGAAAAGCATATTCTCTATATGACATCATTCAAAATCTTAGTTAAGAGGAATTCTTAAGTAACTATGATTTAGAGAATAATTGTTCGCACTTACCGTATCTAAGTGCTCCATGTGATATAATGTTTAAGAAAATTAACCTTAATAAAAAGTTCAAAAAATGAAATAAAAAGCCATAATTTGTTCACTTTATCAGCTTAGTTCTTATGAATTAAAATCAGTTTTGTCTACATTCTAGCGATATGAATGGGCTCAAATTCCGTTGACCCGACACGCATTTGGCTTGCCTAAAGTCTACTCTCCAAATAAGGTGGTGGATCAAGCAAAACTAAAAGTTACATTGAAAAGAAAAAAAAATCCACAGAAAATTTAGACGGAGTCCATGAAATGTAAAATAGACCACCAAATAAAACAAAAACAAGTGATTAAGTATCATGAGAAGTTGCGATAAAGTGTTAAGTAAAAATATGAAAAGCGAAAATGGCAAAAGCAATTTCAACAACGAATTTTTTTACTCCAATTTTGGCATATTTCACGTAATGGTCCCCATATTATTGTTCGGAAGTTAGGTATTGATGCATGAGTAAAAATTTAATTTCTTTCTAGTTATTTCTTTCAAGTAAATAGATAGTGGACTGTGAACGATGAATTCAGAGAAAATCATCAACGATTTCCTCTCGAAAATGCTGTATTGTTGCATGAATAAAATCTCCCTTTTGCTCTAAAGACTGTCATTTTGTAGGAAAAGTGGAACCATTTCCTGATGGAAGTGCCTTGGGCGGCGGTATCCAGGGGAAACGAGACAAACATCTATCATTCTTAAAAAGCCCTTTAATGCATTCTTTCCACTTCCGAATTCTTTTTTTCTGAGAAACTTATCTTAATTTGTTTTCGTTTTAAACTTGATTTAAAATTAGTTTTACACTTTTGTTAAAAAATAAAAAAAGTCTGGGATCGGTTAAAAAAAAAGTTTATATCCGTAAAATAAAATATGTATCTCAGATCCAGACTAAAGTGAGTCCAACAAGAAGCTCCGTCCAAAACTAAACGAGCCTATTTTCCAAGTTCGACGAAAATACCAACATCGACTTTCCACCACCTGAACAATATTCACTTAATTTGCTGTGACTACAAATTATGTCAATCATATCCTTTCCGCATTTAAATTTGATTTCTAAAAACAAAATATGCCTCTCTCAGCTAATGAAATGGGTCATTAAAAGAGTAAACGAACAAATAAAGTAAAACCTTTTAACAATGCAACGAACATATTTTTTGTCACAAAACAGTAATTAATCATTTTCAAGAGGAAAAACAGAGGAGGAGGGAAGGGAGGGGATAAAAATCAAACAATAAATAAAAACATCTAAATAAATACCTTTTATCAAGAAAAAAATAAAATCGTTCAAAGCTCTTTCTTTTGCATTTCTTGACAAAGCGCCTCGGATTTTTTACGCCGTTGCCAACAATTAAAAAATAAAAATACTCGAATAAATAAAAAAATATACTTTAGACAATGAATAAATAATTATAAACTATCCTTTCAAATAATTTACAATTAAAGATAATGCACTCCAATTTTTCACTTATTTTCCGTTGCCCCCCACCCCCCAAAAATCTTAAATTACCCCCCCCCTTTAGAATGAAATATAAAGAAACCCCCTCAAAAATCATTACTTCCCAGTAGATACTAGGACTTCGGAGCCGGAATCGTAGTCAGACTGATTTTGGGGTAAAGGAGCCCAGAGTCGGTGTTTTGGAGAAAAATCCGGAGTCGAAGGCTTTTAAACTCTTAGACTAGGAGTACGTCATTTTTCCTCTGAACGCGAATTTATGCCATGGTTGGAGTTAGAGTAGCAGTCGGAGACCCCTAAAATTTCATAGTTTTTATTTCCCATCAAATCCGCAACCCTGGTGAAAAATATTCGCGCGTTGCGTTTATTTAATTTTGATTCATGTATATTTATCTCCGACTTGTGTCAATGTTAAGTCAACGATATATGGTATTTCAATTTTTATCATTTTCTTTTTAAAATAAAAAAAGAATATATTTAGAATTTGAACAATTTTCGATGCGAAAAAATAATTTTTCGTGTTGTCGTTAATGTTAAAATTTTAAAAATTGTTCAGAAAATAGCCTTTTCAAGTTTTTTCAAAATTGAACGCAAAAATTGTTTCAATTGAAAAGTGAAACACGAGAATGAGGAGTCCACGAATTTGACAGAGTGGGGGAGACGGGCAGACAGACACACTAACAAACCGACAGACACACATTTTCACCATCTTAAAGCACTCCTTTCCAGTTTTTACTTTATCTATATCTGTGTAAATTTTTTCATTTATTTTTGACTTAATTTGCTTTTGTTTTCATTTTTGTAAAAACTTTAACTAGAAAGTAAGCTAAAAATGACGATTTCCAGGTTACAGCTGCATCGTTTGTAGAATCTACTTTCCGTACTGAGCTGTAAAAACGTAATTATACTTAAAAAATAAAATTTAGAATTATTATATTCATTGGATTTTTCATTAAAATATTGAATTAAAAATTTTGAAATGGACAATATTTTAAAAGCGATTTTAACTATCATTGATTGTACTTATTTGCGTATTGAGGTAAAATGAATTTTTCTGCATTTAATTTTTTGAAAATGCATTTCGAATGAAAGTAAACTTTTTGTTAGTTTTTGTACTAAAATTATTTCTTTTCGTACGTCTTAAAATAATTACACAAAGGGCAATGGGTGTGTGTGTGTAAATTTTCAATAGTATTTGAGTAATTGCAGTATGTTGCTTCAATATATTAAAATAAATTTGATAGGGATTTTTGTCGACGTTAAAAAGAGATGGTTTAAGATAAAGGAACTTGCAGTTTTGCTTTCCAATTTCCAGTTTATTTTCATTCATAACTCTTCAATGTCGCTAAGTATATCGAGCTATTTACAGTTGCAACTTGAATAAATCTGCTGTTAATTTATTTTCCAACTGCTTCTTCAAAATGTAATTGAACTAAAGTGCGATAAAAATTAAAATCGCCAATCAAATATCTCCATTCATTGCTAGTTTTGAGATTCTTAACAGTCAAACTTGGATGCCCGTCATTGAGCATAATGAAGAAAATGGAAAAGAAGAGGGAAAAAAACAAGATCGGCAAGATGGATAACAAGATAAGCTTAAATCCAGTCACGAATACTTGTTTAGTAGTGTAGCGATGCGTAACTGCAGCAGCCCGCACCTTCGCTTTCAATCGGTCACTGGAACCCTCACGCCTCAGCAGCGACACCCAGTGATGATTGTGGGAATGAAATATGTTGTTTTCTATTGTATTTCAATAATGTCAGAGAAAACGGAACAAGAGCAGGGGCTAACTAGCTGAAAGTAAGGCCGAAGGCCGATATTGTTGAATTTTCGTTGGGGGAAATTACCTTTTAACTTAAAATCAGGCCCCCTCATTTAGGGCGGTCCGGGGGGGGAGGATCAATTGCTCCCCCTGGCTTTGAGAAATTAATGTATCAATGTATTTACATATAAGTGGGCGTGGTTGTTATGTTTTCCGATGAAATAACATTGTGTTTGTACCCTTTGCCCCCCCCCCCCCTGGAAAAACTTGAAATGACGGCCCTGTTTAAAGTCCATCAAGATATTTCAAAAGTGCCCTGCAAAGAATGGAGTATGTGTAATGATGAAAACATTTGTATTTTTAATCACATTTATTAACCTTGCAGGATATATGTACAGATGAAGCAGGTAGCCAACTAGGCGGAACGAAGATGTTAACATAAAGTTGGCGAAGTGAGGAATTGGAAAGTAGAATAAACTAAGTTCCTGCGAACACATTATATAACAAATTAATTTGCATAGCATTACTAGTTGCATTTGCCGATGATAGAACAGCAGCCAATTTAATAAAAAGGAGAAGTTCGTCATACTATGACGAAAGGCATGCACGTGTCTATGATCGGAAAATGCGTAACATGCATTAAATTTATATTGCAACTTAGCAAGAATACGCGAACCAGAAATTAAATATAAAAAAAAATTCGATATGTTTTTGGAAGAAACCAACAGATATTACTGTAAAGGCCTCCCTCTCTATTCTATCACCTTAAGTCAACCCAAAACAATGTTAAACTTTATTTAAAAAAATCAAAAGTAAAAAATAGTGACTAGACATAAATACTATTACCAACAAATGATTAATTTTTATTATTTTCTTTAAAATACATTATTTTTTAACGTTATGCATATGATTAAAAAAATCTCTACCTAAGGTCATATCTACCTAGCCCGGGTCCCTCCCGTTAGGAAGATATGACTCTAGGCTCATCGATTAGTCGGCCTAGTCAACCTGCAGGGTAATCAGGCCCTGAGTATGTATAAGACATCTTGCTACACGTGTTTTACTAAAATGAATAATTTTTTCATTTTTCATTTGAATGAATAATTATAGCAGTAAAAATGTTATATGAGTGAAAGAATATGACTTTCAAGTTGGAAATCCAAAACTACCATCGGCAAATGACCTTTACCTTCACCCCACACAAGGAAATTACAAAAAAGAAGACTTTCTTCTCGAGTTACAATGATACAATAAACTTCCAACTAATTCCGTACATCAAACGAATATGGACTAAAACACGTACTGAAATGAAGTTCATATGGGTTGTGTTTTTAATATTTCCTCATTCGAGTTTAAAATGACATAAGGAGTTCGAATTGAATTTTGTATTGATTATATAAAATTCTTAGAGCATTTAAAAAAAAAAAAAAACTATCCTTATTAATTGTTATAATTCAGAAAACTCAGCTTAAATTTTCCAAGAAAAATTATCCGCCCCTCTCCCCACCTTATTGTTAAATCTTTCAAATTATTCAGAAGACCTAAATCATGTCTAATTTAATATGCTCATGGCAGCATTGACGAAAACCTAAATCTTATAAACAAAATGTTTTTGTAAATAGTAATCCGAACACAGAAGTTAACATTTGCTTACACTATAACGTTAGTTATGGATAAATATTTATTATATAGAGTTAGCTTGAAGTCTAGGGAGTGAAAAATATCGGTAAAATAGTCGTAGACGTTTTGTGGCAAAACATCTCCGAGTCGCAAATACTGTACAAATCATCTGCAAGAAGATAGCACTAAATTTACCTGTTTTGCGACATGAGTGGTGTGCTTCCGATATTCAAGACCTTTAAAACTTCAAGGTCTTAAGGGTCATAGGTTACATATAAAACAAAAATTCAACAGTAATTGACATAAAGTTGAAACTAAAACAGGGTAGATTTACTTTCGGACCACTCTGAATAAAAAGCAAAATATGAGTATTTAAGATTTTCTGTCTCCCTCTCAAATGATTCCGTTTTTTACATTAGTGATAGAACTAAGCCCCAACATTACTCAAGAAATGATAATGTCTTGTAATAACTTTCTGTAAAATTCTCGATAGTATAAAAATACACAATGCCATTAGAACGATGTGCACGGTAAAAACTCACCACAATAATTCATTACATCATTTTAAAAAATAATGAAAATTTATCCCAAACTGATTAAATTCTTTCTTTGTTTATTCGTGAAAACAATGGGCGCGTTCAGAGTACGCTCCCGAGCTTCCCGGGAAGCCCGGGTTCTTCCCAAAGCGTTCAGAGCTGCCATTTGGAACGCCCGAACTTCCCAAATGCTGTCCAGAGTAAACGCCCGAGCTTCCCGGGCTCAAGCACAAGCAGCCCAGGAAATTTAGCTGGGCAGATAGGTCACGTGTTTGGGCGTTTAGCAAAGGATGATGCTCATTGGCTGAAATTTATTGCTCTTTCGTCTGCTAGGATTTACGAAGAGTGACTAAAACAAAATCTTGAAAATACACACAGAATGGTCAAAAATACGCACGCTATTTGCTGTGATGAATCTGAAATGATATATTTCCTTGAGAATCGGTCATTGCAGGAACAATCCTGTCAGATAAGCGAGATCGATGGAATTTTTTACTTACTGTTAGGCCTATTTCATCGTAAATTCCTTCACTTAAAATAACATATTTCTCATTAAATTCGATAAGTTATTTCGATCCTACGCTCAACCATGACGGTAGAGGAACAATAGTTGTCGCCAAGGTTAAGAATGGTATCATTTTGTGCCAAAATATTGGAGCAAATGCAGGATTATTCCTGCATTGACCGGCCCGCTACGCTCTGCTGTTGTGTCCGCCATTTTGTTTCTTCCCGAATGGCACAAGTGCTGTCCAGACCACAACTTCCCGGGCTCGACCTGGGAAGTTATTTATGACGTCACGGCTTAAACGCCCGGGCGGCCCGGGCGAATGCTCTGAACGCAGCCAATAACAACTATTTTTAAAACATTTTCAAAAACAGGAAACGATTTAGAGTAAGCAGACGATTAATTAAAAACTACGGCAATTGAATAATTCTATTTGGTTTTGTTATTATTATTTTTTAATTTTTATGAGAACAATATTGCTCTTTAATAACACAGACGATATTTTCCACAATAAAGATCAAGTATCAGGAATTGGCTTTTGAATAAATTGGCTATTTGATAAACATTGAACGATTTAAAGTAAGCAGATGATTAATTAAAAACTACGGCCATTGAATAATTCTAATTAGTTTTGTTATTATTATGTTTTAAATTTTATGAGAACAATATTGCTCTTTAACTACGGACGATATTTTCCACAATAAGGATCAAGTATCAGGAATTGGCTTTTGAATAAATTGGTTGTTTAAATTGGCTTTGAAATCTGCATTGTAAAACATTAATCATTTTCTTTCTCTATAAACGGACGTGACTTTGTCAAATAACAAAAATGACAGAATCAAAGAAATCATCGTAAAAATTCAAATTTGTGGGACAAGGTGATTAGTTTTCACATTTTCTGACAGGAAACAAACAATTATAAATGATCGATTTTTAGCCATCAGATAAACAAAATGCCTTTTTATCTTCCAGTTTCCTCGAAGAAGTAAAATCCATTCTCCCAGAAGATTAGCGAAAATAGCAGATATTAGTAATGTCACGATACGAAAATAATTTTCGAATACCCCGAGGTGTGGTGGGAAAAGAACGATTTCCTCTTATGAACGAAATCGGAAGTAGTAAAATCGAAGGAAAATAGTTCCTGGAACTGGACCGAAAGCTGCAGTTTCCGCGAAATATCACATTTCGCAATTATTGGGAAAACTAGTTCTTTCAGGACAATTATTCAATAAAGTCCCGTGCCTCTGTCAAAAAGAACCACATGCGTACTGTCACCAAACCGAAAACAAAAGAATTCCATACTGATCGGAACTCTATCGCTGTATGGACTATTGTCTCAAAGAAGCGCGAAGGTTTTCGCCAATCAGGGAAAGTGAAACGCGGCACGTGATGTTCATCCATATATAATAAACAAATAGAGCGAACAACTTCCTGTAAGTTTAGCCAAGACCGATTCTGTGACTTTGGGATTCAGTTATGATCATGGCGTGGTTGCGGCTAAATACAGTTTTTGCGCTCGCTTGCGGTAAGTACACTTTCCAGTCATGCTTGAGTGAGTGTTTGGAAACAAACAGTGCCTTTCAAGCATTGTGTTGCATATAAATAACATAAAATTTAGATTCTGACTTTGCACAAGAAATGAAATTTATGCTTTTATTCATTCCACATTCAAAAATATTTGCTTTTATGATTTTAAAAAAAAAACCATTTATTTAATTATTCATTAATGTTAATATTTAAGATGTAACCTTTCAAAATGCTGGTGTAATGTTTAAATTATTAGTAGAATATTCAAGAAATAAAATTAGCTTGTTCATCTACTGGTGTAATTTAAACGGAAAAAAAGAGAAAAGGCAATTATTTGTCTTTTTTTTCAGTTTTCTTATGACACTTATATGATAGTTAAATTAATGATGAACTATGTCGAAATGTTTTGACATTTTGTTTTTAAATATTGAAACTGAACTCTATTATTTCGAAGTATAACTACTGAAAAATGCTGTTTAAAGTATAATTAACAGAAAATTTTAAAAATTCTTCCCGGCATAAACATAATCTAAAATGTGGTCAAATCTCAAAAAAAAAAAAAAAAATCAGTAAATAATAATAATTTCTTTCTCTAAACGTTGTGTGCTTGTAATGAAAAAAAAATTAGTATTTTGAGAATCAGCTTTTGACATTATAAGTACAATGCTAATAATGCACTTTTTTAAGGGTTTCTCATGAACGCAAATAAAGAATTTATTATTTTTCTAAAATAAATGCACCTTAATTAGTTTATT
Organism: Uloborus plumipes; assembly: GCA_038373865.1. Classification (NCBI taxonomy): domain Eukaryota; kingdom Metazoa; phylum Arthropoda; class Arachnida; order Araneae; family Uloboridae; genus Uloborus; species Uloborus plumipes. The sequence continues at coordinate 92,523 of JAXGGA010002481.1, forward strand.
AATTATCTGCATGTTAAATACACTGCAACCGTCTTGATTATCTGTATCGTATGATCAAACATAATTTAAGTCACCCTATGGGGGGGGGGGTAATTTCATAGCAGACCGAGGTGAAAAGAAATGTGATAAAAGTATATTTAAATCAGGCCCATCATTTCAAGTTTTTCCAGAAGGGTGGGGGGCGGGGGAGGGTGTCAAAGCGTGCAAACACAATGCAATTCCATCGGAAATAAAGACATTGATTTCTCAAAATCTGGGAGGGGGGCAATTGTCCCCCCCTGCCGCCCCTAAATGACGGCCTTGATTTAAATGGATATAAACAACTCTATCGGACAAAGAGGCCAATGTAATAAATGTAGGGGCTATCCCATAATGAAATGTGACTTGAAATCATACCACATGTTTTGACTGTTTATGATGATAAGTTCTCAACGACCAGCAATACATACAAAATATTACGTAAGATATGAAATTTAATTTGTAAAGTAGAAAAATATTTGAATACAGAAATGATTAAACTTGAAAATTTTTATGATATATTTCGCGTTTAAAAAACGTGCTTCACATATTATCCGTTTGAATGTGTCAGTATTCCATGCTTAAAAATTGTTGCAACCAATAACTTGTCATATAAAAAATTTCATTATGACTTTTTTTTATGAATGACATTAAAAATATCATATATTGTGTGTTATTTACCCGGAAATACAAACTCTACAATATGAAATTAAGCTTGTTTTTTTCGACAAAGTACTAAGGAAAATAAGCATCGCATTTTCTATACATGCATATTTGTATAGAAAAACGCTATGTTCTAGAAAAATGTCGAGGTCTTTGTTTAAAATTAATTTATTATCTTTTTCAGTTTTTTCCTGCATATTTTTACAATGCTGTCAAGCAGAAAAGATCGGTGATTCAGTAAGTATTCTTTTGTCCTCCTATTGTCACTTTTTTAAACCGAAAAGAAAAAGAACTCCTATTAAATTTCAATGAAATTTTAGTCTTCAATTTTGAAATTGGTCATAGGATTTTTTAAACCGAAAAGAAAAAGAACTCCTATTAAATTTCAATGAAATTTTAGTCTTCAATTTTGAAATTGGTCATAGGATATTCAATGGTAATATTAGACGCAGTACGCATTGATGAGTTTACTGATGATTTCTTCAATGTAAGTCTGAGTAATGTTCTACTGAAATGGGCATTAATAATTGCTTACTAAACAACAATTTGTAAATTTATGTATGATTATTTCCTAGATGCACTGTTACCAATGTTTACAAAATATATAAATTTATAAATGAACAAAATATGCATATAACATAAATAAATAAGAAAAAATGAGAGATTTCGAAAAAATAAAATGGATACATTTCATTAATTTTATTGATTTCAGATAAAACATTTGTCGAATGTATATTTTTCTATTTAATAATTAAAATATTTTTCTATGAATAAATAACTGAATAATGAATGAGTAAAAAATGAACAAATAAATGAATTACTGAATAATTAAGAAATGGAGTGAGTAATTTAGTGAATGGTGACCGAAAACACGAATGAACAAGTGAATGAATAAATCAATGAATACATAAATAAATTAATAAATGGATATAGAAATTAATAAATGGATATAGAATGGATGAATGAATATAGAAATGAAATAAAATAGGTCCTTTTAACCAAACGTATTGACAAATTGTACCGCACACTTAAAAACCAACCATATACCTGATATTTAACAAATAAATTATACATTAAGATCAGTCTCAATAATTTATACTTCAAATGTTAACAATAAGAACTTTATTTGTTTTTTTATAACATAGAGTATTTTTACTGTGTCTAAAAATATTAGAATACCATTACCAAGTCTTGAAAATAAAGCCTTTTATTAGTAACATATTTTTAAAACAGGTGGCGCCGTAAACGGAAGCAACCAATGGGCGGGCTAAAAGTGACATGATGTTTTATCATTATATTTTGTCCCAATAGCACAGTCCCCTACTATTTTTGAGCTGAGGGTAAAAAATTAAGAAAACACATGGGATATGAGTCCATTTGCATTCTAGTCATATTAGCTTTTGGATGACATTTCTTGGCTGCTAAAACAATTAATTATATATGAAGTTTTATCGGACAAAAAGAAACACCACTAAATAAGTCAGAAATAGTACTTAATGCAACATTCCTGCAAATTCATAACATAAAATATGAATAAATAAGGAATAGTTATGAAAATTCAGAGAAGTGCAATTTTTAGCTCTCAATGAATGTCATAATTGAACATGTAGCACAGATAGAACATGCCTTACATACTTTTGCGTTAAAAAGCAGAAAAAGAAATGCATCAAATTAAATAATACAAAACAATAAATACAAAACAATAAACTTGCATGCATTAAAGGTACAAAACTTTTAAAATTCAATACGAATGAACAGGAATATTTTTTAAAGTTTTAATTTTAAAGCTGTCAAATACAATATAATCGCACACACACACAAAAAAAAAATGTTGCAAAAACAGTTATTCTAGTTTACTTCCATTCAATGAGATTGCATGAATCAATGGTACAAATTTAATTTAACTTGCAAAATATGTAAATGCATTTAGTTTTCAACGATGTTTCCGGTCGCATTAGGGAACTTATGCATCGAAAAAACATCGATGTTACATTTACCGTTATGCATTGATGGTACACTGCAAAAAAAAAAAAAAAACTTGTCTTGACAGTATAATACCGGCAGCAGAGTTTCCAGTATAAAACTGTAAAATGCTCAGTAATAAACTGTACAATTAACAGTAATGTACATAATGCTGCTAATTTTACAGGTAATTATTGCGCATTTTAGTTTTAAACTGAAAACTCAGCTGCCAGTGATTCTGTAAAAATAAGTTTTTTTTTCCTTTTCGCAGTGTCGAACTTTGATGTTTCGCAGTGTCGAACTTCGATGTTTTAAAAAAAATGATGGTACAAAAACATCGAAATCTATGTTGCACCCCTAATTCTTAAATAACTGCTGACGCACTTCTTGGCAATAACTATCTACTCTGATTTTAGCATAAATTCATTGAAGCTTGAAATAGAATTCTTGAATTTTAAACAAGTAATCGACTTAACTGTATGTGATATAAACGATGCACACAAAACGCTTAAATATGATTTAGCAGTTTAAAATGAGTTCCCCTACAGTTATTTAATGAAGATAATTAGTTTCGTTTACTATACTAACCTGTTTTCTAGCACTTGCTAATGATTAATCCACGAGGAAAGTTGATAAGGTATCATTTTCTATTTTGAGTAATGAGGATTAAGCTCTTAAGAGCTTAAAACCCCTCCAGAAGTTTTATGTAGTCCTTATTACAAGTTTCTTTTTGAAGCATAACAGTAAATCCTTAAAAACATCTAATTGGTCGTTGTTGTTGTCTTCTACCGATACAGGCTTTCAATTTGGGGTGTGCTGCTTTACTTTTTTAACTGTACTGTCATTTGGTTTCAATTTCCACAGTATATACACGTCATAGGGACCCGTTTACAAGCTGGGCAAAAATTTAAAGCACTACAACACATTCGCAAAAGGAAAGCATAAGGACAGGCGAAAGAAAGTACATTCATGCAAGAGCCGGGATTCGATCCCGGAACCTCCCCATCCGAGTCAGATTGCTCTGACCACTGGATAAGGAGGCTAGCATATATTTAGTTGATTTTTTGAAATGCTGCAACGGCGTGAAAAGCAGCAAATTTTGTAAAATTTAAAACTATTGACTTTGCTACTCTGCATTTGTACTTACTTTCAATTTAATTTCTTTCCGGATTACTTTCCTTTTAAATTCTTTAATGAAATTATGAAGAAGTAAATAATAAAAAATTATTTTCAAAGTAATAGTGATTGTGTTTACTTTTGCCTGTTTTTGTAACATTGGACTTATGATCATTTGTTTTTCTGCTTTATAGTGTGGCTATACAGCTACACTGGCCTCTTGCTCTTGAGGGCACAGTATAGGAGGTCTTCCCCTTAACTGCTTTTAAAATATTTTCTTTGCAGTAAATACAAAACGATAAAACATTAGTAATACCAGTAATACTTTAAACCAAATCGCATTTTTTTTTCAAGGAACCGAGCCAGCAACATAGGAACAATGACTCTGACAGTGACAGCAGTAAATCAGGAGGAATTCAACGAAGACAAGACTCAGGTTTTGACTTCTTGAACTATTTCCTTAACCGTCCCGCACAAGCTGCACAGAATCAACAACAGCAAAGGGCAGCTCAGCCACAGCAGTACCAAAGTCAACAGCAACCTTTGACACCGCAGCAGCAACAACAATTGCAGCAACTGCTTCTTCAGCAACAGCGACTGAAACAACTACAACAACAACTTCAGCAATACCAACAGCCCGCGCAGCAGTACCAGCAACAGGCAAGAAATGTCGACGTTAACTACCAAGATAATTCCATTCAGCAACAACAGCAGTTAGATGCACTGAATAGGGATGGAGGTTATGGTAATGTGGGCATAGGGGGTGGATATCAATCAGGCTATGCTCCCAAAGAAATAGGAATTTCAATTGGAGCTGGAAAACCACCGAATGTTATTGGAGTTGGAAATATTTTAACTCTTCTACCAAGAATCATCAATGTTCTAAGTGCTGGAGGAAAAGTCATGTTTGGCCTAGAGCTAGGAAACAATTTCTACTTTGGCCCAGTAGGAGCAAAACCTCTTGGTAAAGCAATTTACGGATAAATACGGAGGAACTTTATTTGGTACTGAAGGACCAATTTCATCGAATTCCTATCACTTCAATCATTTATTTTATCAATGATTGCATAATCATTGATTTGATTTTGAATTGTGAGTAAGAAACTGAACTGTATATTCAATTACGAAAGAGCAAGTGAATAAGAGAGAAATGTAATAACATTTTCCCCTAGAAAATTGAAAAATTTCTAATTTACCAGGAAGCGCTAGTGCATAAAACTCTGAATACATTATCGCACGACAGAGCTTATGAGCTTCAAAAATATCGTACTAGAAGTATCTAGTATATCCTTTTAGCAATGGTTCGATTCAAAAATGTTTTGGGATGTATTTATGTGGGCATAAGCAAATATTTAGACAATAAAAATTGGCACCATGAAGTAATTTCAAAGAATTTAAAACCGATTTTTTCCCCAAAGATACGTAAGCTTCCAATTGACGTTATTTCCTTTTAAGGATAAAAAACACTAGTGTTGAGGAATGCCTCACTTAGTCGACAATTTAGTCGGCTTTAGTGTTCTAAAGCAGTGCCTCAAACATACATTTTGGACCCATAATAATTTTACGTGTACATTGTAGATTACAGATAAGAAAGTTACGGGCTAATTTGAAGATATATTTCTTTTATATATTCATAGATTAGATGTTAAAGAAATTCATGAGGCTGTGCACTTTTTAGTGAAGACACTGTACAGGAATCCTTGTTAGAGAGAGAAAAAGAGAGGCGTTAAAAAATTTCAAATTATACGTAGCAATAACTTTTGGAGATATATACCTTGTTTAATTTCGAAGTTTGTCACCAAAGGTCATTTTTTAAGAAAAAGTTTTTAAAATAATGGTTAGTTGCCATCTTTTGTCAGTATAAATAAGGAAATAATGTAATACAGAAAAATTTAATTACTATCAAATTATTATCAGGACCATTAATGATCAGTGAGTTTCTATTGAGAAAAATATTTTTTTCATTTTAATTAAATTTTGTTAAAGCTAAAATTTGCATAATTATCTTCAATAAATAAAAAAGGGAGGAGCTTAAACGCTAATATTAATTGATGTTTATTGAGTTAAAAAATATTTTTTTCCGAGAAAATAATAAAAAATGTGTGGTAGTTGTTTTGAAAAGAAATGTTTATCTTTATTCAGGGTTCCTATTCCCACTTGGATGATTTTCGTCAATTGCTTTCCCACTGGCATTGCACAATTCTTCAAGATTATTCAATGCAAACTTTCTTTCTGAACACATTTTTTAATTTCAATACGTATTTCACAATCCTATTCTTCTTATATTCTGGTGCAAGACTCGTCCTTGAAAATATCAGATTCTTCTTAAATCCATTTAAGGTAGCGATAGTATCAAATGAGAAGATGCTTAAGTTTAAGAAGAAGCCTAATAGTTTAATGAGATTGTATCTAATGAAGAGTTAAAATAACCAAGCCTCATTATTTCGACGAGACAAAGCATAGTTACATAAGGTTTACACATTATTTCCCTTCAAGAATTTGGCCGAATATTTTCAAATAGCTTAGTAGTGAATAAATGAATACTAATTCAAATTTATCATTCTAATGAATTATTGTTGCGGGGTCAGATCAAACTGTACTAAGCAATTTTTTTTTTGTATTTTAAAAATTATTTTCAATTATTTGCTGAACTTCATCAGAGCTCCCCCATTAACATTAATCGTTACCCTTAAACTATTCTACTGTTACCATTTCGCATAGGTATGCTTTAAATAGTTTAAATTCTTATTTTGTTTTAACTTCAAAATCATTGCATTCTCGTCAAAATAGATTTTGACTAGAAAAAAAATAAAATAAAATACAGATTGCTTATACGTTCGAGGTATCCATTGAAAGCAGTTTTAATAGATTTTATATTACCTGGTGGGCATCAATTTGTAATATACGGTGTTTATAAACATGTACATAGTATTTATCTGTATTTATGTAAATTGTGTGTTTTTTTTTAAGATATAGCAATAAAATATTTTATAAGAAAGAGTGGAAATATTTTTACTTCAATGACCCTTATGTGGTTTATACATTTCTTCGGCTTATTTACCGTTCGCTTTCTATTAAGTAAATGGTAGTTAAAATGAATTTTTCTGCAAAGTCATGACTTGGTTTAATTAGGGAGGCAGCGATTAATCGGAAGTACCGGTAAACCGGCCATACTAAGATACTTTGCCGCTTATTATTAATCGGAAAAATATGCCGTTTAAGTAGGCGGAAAAATATTTTTAATACTATTTTTGAAGTTGACCTTCACCAAGAAACTATGATGAATAAATTTATTATTAGTACAAAAATAATCTGCAATCCTTACTATCCCATGTAGTATGAAAGTATAATAAAAACAAAACAGACACGTTCATGCAGTACCGTAAAAGTAAATGGAATAATAAAAGGAAACTCTCACAGCTGATATTCATCTGACCGTTTTAGGAATAATTAAATGCCTAGACTTTTTGGGCATGAGCATTTCATTTTATTTATAATCAGTCAAATTTTGCCGTTCAAACGGCAAAAAAAAAAAAATGTTATAAATGAATTACAAAGTATGCATTGAACAAATAACTACGTTTTGAATAAATGTATAAAAAATGAACAATTTTCCGCAAACATAAGTATAGTATGTAGTACAAAAGTTGTAGTAAGTAAAAACGAAATCAACAAGACAAAGAAATAAATATTTGTTAAAAAATCCTCACTTTTGATATATTTTTAAATAAATTACTTTTCCTATTTTGAATAAATATACACATATAAACAATAACGCAACATTTTCCATGTGTCGATGCTATTCTCCTTAGCATACTGCTTTTAGAAAACCTCTAATTTAGAAAGTATAAAAAACTTGAATTAAATGGGTAATAATTATGAAAAACAAATTTAAATTAAAATAACTCCTAAATTAGAGTTCTCACATCAGCCTACCTTGCCCTAATTTTGTTTTTTAAGAAATAGTTAACGATGTGTTAATTATGTTATGTATTATTGTAATTTTAGTAACAATACTATAAAATTGGTTCAAGGAAATTGGATAATTTTTTGAAATTATTTGGGAAAAAATCTTCTCTCAGAAATAAATTAGTAGTTCTTTCTAAACTCTGAATTATCAAAGAAAAAAAAAAAAGAAAAGAAAACAGTGATGCTGAAATGCTACTATTAAAAATAGTAATCCTGATCATTAATTGGCCGATGATCAACAGCCGATTAATCTTTAATCGGTCAATTTGCTTATCAGCAACTTAAGAACCTCTCTTAATTTTACTTAATGATTACAATACATATATTACCTAGGATTTGCTTCATAGATGACACTTTTAGAGGAGTCAAGTTCAATTTGATCGCTGTCTGTGGTACTGGTGTGCTGTCCTTTTTCTTCCTATCTAGGGTTTTGAGGTGGGAAATTGCGTTTGTTAGTCAGTCTGTTTGCTTCCCTAATAAATTTTGTGGAAAAAGTCTGATTTGAGCAAACTTCGCTTTTTTTTGAAAGATTTTTTTGAGGATACCTCTTTTCCATATTTCATTTTTAGGTTTGAACATTTCTTTTCCGCCGGATTTAAATATTTCTCATTAGCTTCTACGGGGATAGTTAGTTTAAAGATAGATTCTGAATTTAAAGGTGGATTCTTTTCAAATAAACTTTGCTAGAAAAAGATTTCGCCAAAGAAAGTGCTCCAAACTGAAGGCTCAAAACGAGTAATTCAAAAAATGTAACATTAATGCTAAGGATGAAATCTAAGGAAAATAAAGATTCCGAACTTAAAGGTGGGTTTACTTCAAACAATTTTTGTTGAAAAAAGCTCTTGGCGAAGAATATGTTGAAAAAAAAAATGTTCAAAATGAACAGTTAAAAACACCTAATAAATGCAGGAGAATTTCAAACCATTTAATCTAAAAAAATAACAGTATAAAATATGCCGATTTCGACTATTTTCCTAAATTCTGGTTTCGAAAATCAGAAAAAAGTTTTAATCAAAATCGAATACGATTTCTGGTAGACGTCATCAACAAGGGTTGTACAAAGATTTGTTGAATCTATATGAAGTGGATTTAAAGCTCAAATGGTTTTATTATGAAATGATAATTGTTCATAATATGACAGTTATTTCATTCGCCGTTATTATTATACTTTTTAAATTTCTAGCAATGGAAAATAAAACGAACTTCCGTGTGCTTAGTTTTTTCCCTAAAAGTAACTGCAAACAATTTCATTTTTGTCGAAAATTATTTATTTAAGTGGAATTTTTGTTTCTTTATTTACTCTGAAGTTTATTTATTTTTGAATTTCTGGCAACAGAAAAAAAAAGGGAGTTTTGTTTTTACCGAAAAGAAACACGCTATTTTTAAAACAGATCTACAGATATACATTTTATTTTGATGTAGTTTTATTTTTATTAATTTATTTATTAATTCAAAGTTTTTTTTGGACATCAATATATTAGACCTATGCAATATTTAAGAGATGCTACTACTATTTATACATTTTTTATGTATCCAGATTCGAAATTGGGTGTTGAAAGAAATATATATTTTAAAATTTTGCTCTTTAGTTTTCCCCTCTCTATGAATTGTCACTTAAATATCAGGAAAAATAGTTGAATTTAAACTCACCCCAGCAGAAAGGTCGGTCCCACTCATTGAAAAATAATGCCTCCTAACAGTTTAATGCAAAATCTACATCATCAAATAATTTTTGATTATTTTCATATTCATTTTTTTGAAGGAAAGTAATATTTCGCTTTTACTTAACTTAATTTCAACTTAAAATGTTAAAAATGCAGTTTGGACGTAATTTGTAACCTTAGATATTAAATAGAATATTGATCTGGAGCTTGAAAACGTTCTTTTAATGGGGCTGCTTTCGCTCCTTCCCATTTGCAGCCCTAGTGCATTCCCCGAGACCGGCATCCGTTCTTTTATGTAGCACCACTATGGGCGGGATGCCATTACTACGAGAATTTCGACTCTTAGTTTCCCCGCTAGATGGAGGTACCAGGGCTCTATTCGATGCGAAACTGCAATAGGAATTTGATTTTGCCAAGGGATACTCCATGCCAAACATTTTCTCGAGGGATCTTTTACATGGCGCATAATCATACAACACGGACGCTGTCGATTTTCTGCATCTTGAAAATCCACCGGCTGGAGTCGGGTTTGATCCCGCGCCTTTGGGCGTCTTACCCACTACACCACTCCGTCAGCGGAGCTTAAAAACCGTATTGGTATACACTATCTAGGATAGTAGGCTCGCTTAGTTTCAGACAAATTTTCTTGTTTCTGATATGAATTCCTAATTGATAGCTTTTTAAAATTTATTAACGTACCCGAAACAAGTTTAATGTTTGTACACAGACCAATCATTTTTTTCTTAAACTAAATTCACAAAAAAGGGTTAAAAAATTTAGAAAAACCATTTCATGTGACAAAAGAATGAATTCTCTTGAAACAATGAACAAAACAATGGTTTCTTGCGGAAACTGGGAACAATCGCACGTGTTGGAGTCAAGAAATCAGAAAATCTCTGCAAATGGAAATATTCACACAAGACTTCCGATATGTGACACGAATGTTTAAATGGGCGTTTCTCGAAAGGAAAAATATGTTATATATCTAATAAATAACATGTTATGTGCGTCTTACATCTTAAAGAATTTCTCATTGCAGAATCAAGCACCAGATGATTATGCAAGAGTTGCTTGTCCTATTTAGCAATGAAATAATGTGATGTATTGAAAACATTTTCGTAGAATGGTTTGTACTAATATTTTTGGAAATTGTTTCAGTAGCTTATCCGAGAGTTATGTTGTGTCTGGTTCTGACTATTCCAAAATTGCTGTAATCGCTCTGCACTGAATACATGTTCTAAGAAAACAATAGAATAAAAATACATTCCAGAGTTTAGTTTCAGATCATAGACTCAGATACATTACTCAGATTCATTAATTGATCTTAAATATTGTAATGATGTTTTGAATTGTTTTGATACGCAGCCATTTTCTTAACAAAATTAGTTAAGTAATTTCACTAGTGAGCAATTTCCACACGTTTTTTCAAACACGTGACAAATCTGTATTTCATTTCAAAGCATCTAGTAAGTAAATATTTTTCAAAGAAATCACACGTGTTTATGTGTGTTTACTGAGGGAAAAAAAATTGTTTATAACATTCTTAACGCGAAATATAGATCTGCCACATGTGACATTAAACTGTCTGAATTTCTCTGGAATGGTTCACTACATTTTGAAACTAACACTGAAAAAAAAAATAGTAGGAAGGCTAATTATGTATTAAGCAAGTTTGAAACAACAGACTCGAAGAATATATTGCTATATCCGAGAATTCTAAAGCTAATGTCCTAACACATCAAACATCCGCGAGTATGCCTCTCTTTAAAGGTGTTGGCGTGGATGTCGTGTGTTAGTGTATGAGTGTATTCAAGTGCGTGCCTGTGTGTGTGTGTGTGTGTGTGTGTGTGTGTGTGTGTGTGTGTGTGTGTGTACGTGTGTGTCTGCGCCAATGTGTGCGCGTAGTTGCAGAAACCGCAGGAGGGCGTGGGTGTCATGACCCCTCTCCCCCAACTCGTCAGCAACATTATTTACGTTTCGTGTTCAAAGTAAACTTTTGTTTGAAAGTTTGCAGTAAACTTTCCAACTTGTTGATTATTTTTAGCAGTAACTATTCTAAATACTAATTCATTTCATTACGCATGAAATTAATTAGTAATGTTTTTGCTCTCTGATGTGCCTTATGACTGGCAGATTTGGTGTTTTTATTAACTCTCAAGTATTTTCTTAATTTTTTTTTTTGTGCTTAAAACCCTAGATTTTCCAGCATGTCCCTTTCCTTTAATGGTAGTCTGTATCTGCCCATGTGTGAGTGTGTGTTTGTGTTACCTGAAAAAACGAGATTTTACACAAATAAATCTGTTTTTATATGCAAAATCTGCTTTAGTGAAGCCTTGAAAAAGAAACAAAAGTAGATAGTAAACAACTTTGTCATGACGATAAAAATTAATCTTTCTTCATAAGTCTAAAAAACAACTAGTTGCTGTTATTCTAGTCATCATGGTAATTATTCTCGTAGAAACATTTATTACAGTCAAGTGGAAGCAAAAATTAAAAGTGATTGCTTGAAAAAAAATCAGAGTTTTTCTCCATCATATCACATGAGCCAAGGTAAACAAACTTTCAACCTTCAGCCCTCATTAATTTGTTAATTCACGAAATTATGAGGAAATGTAGTCCAAATTATTCCACACGCGACCATGGAATAGCTTTTAAATGTTTTTAATCTCTTGACCTTTGCAAAGTGAAATAGTCATATCAGGATAAAAAAAATCCAAATTGACATCATCGCTTATCATCCGACAACATTTCTTCACTTGCAGATGTTAGTTCAAGTAAAAAACTAAAAGTGCTTAGATATCCATCAAGAGAATCGAAGCTAAAATAGGTAAACAAATAGCCCATGAAAGCTTTGCGGGTGACTGAAAAAGCGGGAAAATCTATTTCTTCATCTACAAATTCTGTGACTTTCTTCCTGAAGAGCTTTTACACTTTCCTTTCATTGCACGACCGAGTTAATGAAAATTAACTGAAAAGTGTCTGAGGTGTTTTTTATGCGGATATGCAAGTGGGACAAGAGATCTCAGAATCTTCATATCTCACGCAAAAAGCTCATCTTTATTAAATACGTCACTATAGATTCTTGTCAGACATTATTAGCAAATAATGGGCTCAATAATTTATATTAATGTTCTGTTATGTCTTGCTTTTAGATATTTTAAATCAATAAAGAACTAAGTTGTGTTTTTTTCTTCTATTTTAAGGCTTCATAAGGAAAAGAAAGATATTAAGAGTCGTATAAAAATACCGGCAAAGAATTCGAAACTTAGCTTTAAAAAGATTAAATCAGCGTTGTTATTATTATTTTAGAATTATCAGAATTGTTATCATGTATTATAATTATTATTAATGCATTTTTTATTATTACTATTTTGATGGTAGCTTTAACCTTTTTCAAAAGGCGACACAATTCAATGGTTTTATTCATTGATTATATTTCTACGTATTTTTCTGTTCATCTGTAGTTTAAAATGATCCCCTTGCTTAAAATTCAAGGAAAAATACTAAATGCTACGTTTGTCTTTTACTTCTATCAAAAATATGTTTAATGTTTTGCGTGAAAATTAATATTCACTTTAAACCCAAAAATAACTGATAGTTGAAATTAGCTTTTGAGTTGATAACAATGTATGGCTCCGAAAGGATATGCATACTCAAAGAATTCATTCGATGAAACTTAAATCGAAATTTTTAAAAGACCAGAAACAAAACAATATAACAATATCCTATTTCCAGCGGAAGTCATATATGCACATTGATTAAGTCCCAGACTATTCATGTTGCTTATCTTAAGAGAAAAATGAAACTATTCTTCCGAGAAAAACTCAATTAAAAGTTTACGTTGACAGAAAAAAATGTAATAGTCAAAGCAAAATAATATGACAATGCATACTTGAGGAAGTGATCAGCTTATATTCTTTGTTCTTCTGACAGGATTATGAATATTAAAATCACGTACTTATATAGTAAAAGTAATTTCGAATTGAACTGGGTTAAAGGAAGATTGAGTGAAATATTTTGTGTAATTTATAAAATGGGAAAGTAGGTGTGCTCGAAGAAAATTTAGACTTTGATTTATCTAATTATTTTGTAGCAGCACTATATGCTGCTACTAAATAGGCCAAGTGAAATAGTGGTGCAAAACGAACTGGTAAAATATTTTCAGAGCTACTTATCTAACAATGTTTTAATTCAGTTCCTAAGCATGAAGATGATAACAGTCAAAAAGTTAATAGCTCTAAAAATTAACGAAAGCAGTAATACAAGTAATTTTCAAAATTTTACACTCATTTTATAATATTCATGGTTTATCACCCAATTCATTGTTATTAGTTCACATTTTAAATATTGGTTGAGATCTACTGACGTCCAGAGCAGTCCCTTTTTAGTTAATTTTAGGCATAATTTGATTTTAAGGCTTCAATGCAATTTGTCAAACGCACGCGGAGCAAAGTGGATGCGGTAAAGTAAAATAGCTCATTTCGCTTACTTACGCATTCATTTATAAAAACATATACGTCTTTTTTCATTTATTAATTCATTTGCATTCCTTTGCTCATTTATTCACACATTTATTTACTCATTCACTTATTTTCGAAAATATTCTCCATTTTATTTACTCACTTATTTTTCTCAAGTATTCATTAATTCATTTATTTATTTATTCGTGTAGTTTTTCATTATTAATTCATTTTTTCGTCCATTAAAATTCATTTCTTGAAAATTGCTGTTAATTATCATATAGAAATTTTTTCATTGCAAAAATATTGTATTTGTCACTTTACCCTAAGTTTTTTTTTTTTTTTTTTTTTTGAGGAGAAAATTGTTTACCTCCTTTCGAAGATTCAAAATGACTGTCAAAAAATAAAAATAACATTTCAACGTTAGTTGTATTACAAAATACATAATTCTTTTTTTTTGGGCAAAAATTTTGGGAACAGAATTACAATTTTTTCATTTGAAAAAAGGCAAGTTATTTTAACCATTTCACTTTGCTCTACTTTATTTTCACAGTAAATTACTTATATGCATAGAAGTACCTATAAAAAAAATGATTTACTATGCTTTAAGTTAGTATTAATCTTAAGATTCAAAACTGAAGAAAAATTTGGACAACATACTACTTTACATGCACACTTATGAAATCAAGTTGGTGGCTACTAATAACTCAAAAGAATGAGTTCGTATATTTATGTACGTTCGATACGTTAAACGTGTAATTTTTGAGCGCTTTTTTAAAGTGTATGTTACTATACATAAATTGGCTATTTCAAGTTTAAAGAAATTTGACGAACAACAGAGTTGGATTTTTTTTCAAAAAATTTTTAGGAAAATAACCCGTAATGTGCTACAGTTATGTTATATGTTTTTAAAGTTTATATGCAGCTTAAATAAAATTATTTTATAATTTTTAAAAAACATAGGTAGAATAACTCTTGTATTGTTTTTCATTGGGGATATTTAAGATAAATTTAATGTCATTCCTTTTTAGCAATTTACGCATAGCTAGAAAAAGTTTTTGATTTTGAAGAATATCTACTTATATTAAAAACTGAGTATCTTTCTCACTATCTTTCTTTCTAACTATCTTTCTTTCTAACTATCTTTCTATCTTTCTATGTCACGCTTCTTTCTCCTGAACGCCAATGAACTGAAAGTCGAACCAGGTACCGATAGATAGGTAATTTTTCAAGCTTCTTTAGTTTCAATTGATATAATTATACGATTTTAATTAGCGAAGATATCAATTAATAAGTAGTCAAATTTAACGCGATTAAGCCTAATAAATGATTAAATATGAAATCCATTCTTGCAAACCGTCGTTGCTATGAAACGGTGATAACAATGATAATGAGAATTTTGAATGAAGGCTTAACTAAATCAAACACGAAACTCATAAGCGGACCACTTACGTAGAATTTTTATCGCTAGCTACTGGTAATATTTTGAAACATTTATTTGTTGAAGAGCCATCTACTTATATTAAAAACTGAGTATCTATGTCTGCTTTTTTTCTTTGAGCGACCTGAACTTACTGAAACTTTCCTCACCATCTTGAAGGCGTGAAGCATCTCAATAATTCGAATGATTTTTTTATATAGGAAAAAAGTAAAGGCGTGAAGCGCCTGTAAGCGAGCCGCCTTGGCGGGGAGTAGTTTCTTTAAATTTTTTTCTCACTACTTTCAGGGCACGAAGTGCCCGTGCAACGCCGGGCCACGTGCGTGGTATGTCTTGAAATCGAATGAACATTAAATTATATCAAATAATATAATTTCAGAATGAGGTAAAAGTTAGAGAGGGGGGACGTTATGCATCAGCATGCCGCAGGAAGCTAATCTAGCTGCCCTGGCAGCTAGTAGCTAAACTATTTCTTGTTTTGGTTTTCACTGCGAACTTTGAATATTACCTTATTTCTATTTTCAAGCATCATTTTCAAAGAATGACTTTTTAACATAATCCATGATAGCTCGTTAATACATGCACACATAATTGTATAGGGGAAGGTGGGGTACCTCGGACCTATTTCCGCTTTTCAAATTTTAATTTCATAATTATTTGCCAAATCTAAATACAAATACCACAAGTTTAAACTTTATGATTTTTTACACGACATATAATTATCTTAAAATTTTATTTAACTTATTTGAATTACATTTTTTGTAATAAATATAATAATGCACATAGAACCGAGGTACACCACTTGTGGTGTACCTTGGGTTTTGGGATGGTGTACCTTGGACCAATGATTAACAGGTAAAGAAAAACATGATTTTCAGTAAGAACATCACTATTTATCAATCAGTAAACCACACATAAATTTAGAAATACATTTTTTATTTGTTTCAAAGATAAATAAAAATTTAGATCTTATTATCTTGTCACGTTTCCCTTTTAAAAAATACCAAGATGCTCTAGGTTCTGAAAACCATGCTAGACATTATTTTTTAAGCTGCACTTATTTCCAACCAAGATTGTAATTGGATAAGTCTATTCCAAATGTTAACTTCTCGAGCTAAATTTCTGATCCACTAGATAGTATTGGGTGCGGTAGCTTGAATATATCCATTTTTCAACTTCATAAATGGTAGGATCTTCTCTTGTGAACTTCTCACCGTTTGAATATTTTTCAGAAATTTAACTGCATATTCATCATTAGCAATAGAAATACTCTGTGCAAGAAGCTATTTGATAGCTTTCTTGCCAGAAAATTTCACCAAAACAAAATCGCCAATCTAAATATTTATGTTATCTGCTTCTTCTAGCTCATTAAAATCTTCCTCTGAAATATTGGATTCCCCATAAAAATCTTCAATATTCTCAAGATCAGACTCTGAAGAATAATAAAGTTATCTCTTAGCTGGCTCGGTAGGGAGTTGTACTGTCTTAGTTTTCTTTATTCTTTTCATTGCCCCCTTTTAGCCTTTTCTAATTTAAGACGCTCTTTCCGGGATGTATCGGTCAAAATACAAGACGTTCTTTTAGGTCTTCCCCCTATGGGGTTATTTTTTTGGTAGTGCTTTTGGATATGGCCTTATTTCTTCAGGGGAGTGACAATGCTTGGCAAAGAAGTATTAGCTTCAGATGTTGACACACTAGTAAAATCATTTTGTGTGTTATTTTCTTCTTGCTTTTGCACTGAGCAATCATTGACATTTGATGGGAGGAAATCAAAATCTTCAAAAAATATTTTCATTCACCGTTATATAACCCGTCTAAGGACTGCAGTCCTTGGATGGAATAACCGAGTTGGCGGTGTATTGCACATATAAATGTAGTTAAGAATTCATCATTAGCTTTATCATAAATCATAATTATGCAGTTGCAAAGCTGCATATTAAGTTTATAATTTAAGTTAAAATTTTTAGTTTTGGAATTAAACATTTCACTTGAATTTTAAAAGGCATTTCAAAAAACTAAAGAACATGAAATTTTAGGAGTTGTAATAGTTATGCACTGCAGAAGTGTGTACCTTGGACCAGTCCAAGGTACACCACTTGCATTGGGTTCGAGGTACACCACTTGGTTATAAAAAACAAAGTAGCTGGTCATTGTGTTTCAGATAGGATTAACTTTTTTTCAAGCACACGGCGTTATAGCTAAAACATGACTGTATAATGCATGACCCTCATTTCAGAATAAACAATATATGTTTCAGAATAAAAATACCTAAAAGCAACCGGAAAAACTCACTTTTGAATAGTGGATTTCTTTTTTTAATAATACTTCAATCAGATGAGCTTTCCACAAAACAGAAAGGTATGCAGTGAGACCTCTAGAGGCACATATTTCAACTACACATATTGCTATTCAAATATTTTAATAAGCAGAGCTGCAATCAGCCTAGGTCCGAGGTACACCACTTACCCCTACGCTTATAAATATTTATGTAGCCAAGATAAATTTTATATTTAAATAATATTCATTTTTAATTACAAAAGATTTTGTTTTACAAGTATATTAATATCACTTTTCAACTGTACACTGTTAAAAATTTTCCTGAAATTTTACGTCATCCATGTTGCCAGTAACTTTTACCGTAAAATATTTTTTACTGTAAAATTTTACGAAAGAGATTAAAAAGCGCGAGATACGAACGACATGGATCGAACTCGGGACCCATTTTTTTCACACTGCTGTACTATCCACGGTACCAGATCAGACACATCAGGAGAGCGGAAATAGGGTGTCATCTGCATCTCACAGTAAGTCACGTGGTGACCAATTGCCACTGCAATCGCAATTTTTTATCGGTACAATTCACTGTAAAAATTTTCTGCACGGTAAACGCTACATTTTACAGTAACATTTACCATACAAGCTTCTTGAATTTTTAACAGTGTATGATTACATTTGAAGATAGTTTGAACTCAAGAGAAGGATTTTAAAAATAGGAAATATATTATTTTCGGTTAAAATACTCTTACATCAAACGGATTTTGAGCATCCGAAGGAAGTGTCAGATAATTGAATTTGAAGATCGTAAATTATTATTTTAAGGAAAGCGTAGAGGAAGTTAAGAGATCATATCATGTCGTTTACCACGAATGAATAACCCACCGATCGACTGAACTATTGAATCGTATCGAATTCATCAACAAAGTGGATGAATCCATCATTAAGATATGTTTTTGGACCAGGTCATTTACTGATTTAAGCAGGTATTTGTAATCTTTAATTCAAAACTTGTGCAATGAAGATTCGTGGAATTTGTAAGATTTTAAATCGATATACTTCGAATCGGGTTTTTAACAGTAATAAATTTCATGTCGTAATAGCTGTATAATTTTAAAGTTTATTGCTAAGACATTCAACCTAATTATTTTTTTCGAATTACAGATGAAACAGCACATAAATATCGGTCATTTGGTTAGGGTTTCGATGATATACTTTTCTCTTGCAAAATTGCAACTCTTCAGTGATATTTGGTATAGATTAACAGTTAATAAAATAATCATTTGGGATAAACTATATGAAAAGTTGTAGTTGAAACGAAAATCAGCGAAGTAAAAAGCTTCTTTGCATGTCTTAAATAATTGCCTGCTCCTGTATTTCCATTATGAAAAAATATAACACTTGTTTATAGCTAGGATTCATTTTTTCAAGAAAAAAAAATCTCAGTTTTTAAGGTAAGGCTTTTTCCACATAATAGTCAAACCTTACGAGAATACGAGACTGAAAAAAGTTTTATTTTATATTAACAAATTTAGTATTTAGTTTAAGTATTGTTTGTTAATGATAGTCAGAAAAGAATGATACTATGAATAGTCCTTTTCCATCTAGAGCATACTGTTTGCTCTTTTTACAGATAAACGATTTTAGAACTTTTTCTGCTTTTTGCTGCGTAATATCCTTCCAACTGAATCATTCTTTCAGAATTACATGGCATACTTACACCATACCCATTCATTGCTTTAATGCATATTAACTGGATTCAAAGAATTTTTGCATAGATTGACTATGTGTGCCCTAAATAATTATTGACTTGTTTCTAACAGAGAAATAGATTAAGTGATGGAATAATTCTACTGGAATACTATATTTTTAGGTTTGAAAAAACATATTTTGCAATATTTTTAATTTTTTCAAATGTTGTCTATTCAAGCAAGAGTAGTTATGAGTTAAAAGTTGGCCGAAACACTTTAACCACAAAATTATTGATTTTTTTCAGTCACTTGGTATAAAAACCAGTTCATTTTAATTTCAAAAACATTACCCTGTAAAGACAGAAAATGTTTCACGATATGTTCATTTCATTCTTCCAAAAAAATATATAAATAAAAAGCATATTTGCTTTTTCCTTATTAATTTGCAATATTTTTCAATTAATTAGAGATTATCGGAAGTTACTGACTTTCTTTAAAATAGTAGTTTTGAAATGCTTTGTATCAATTAAGATATGTTTTCATTTCATAACATAGTTGAACACTTTAATTTTGGACTACCCACCGTAATTTCATATGTTCATGAACATTTTACGCAATATATATAATTAAGTGCTGAATTAAAATTACCAAAATATCTAAATGAAAATAATTAAAGCCAAGCACTATGTCGCTGCTATAACTATGCTAATTAAAAGAAAACCAGTAATAATCGCAAGTAAATAAAATAAGCTAATATAAAAAACAACGCTGACTCAAAGAGACTTCTTTGCATAATCAAACTTGATAATTGCGCCGTCAAAAACAATTATTAAATCTGAGGAAAACTTATTTATACATAAAAAGCTCTTTTTCCCTTTAACCAAAACAGTAAGACTTCTTCGCTTTTGCATTAGTCCAACGCTTTAAATAAAATGAAATATGAAAGTTTTATTAATAATAGCTCTAAAAATGTAAAAGAAAATTGTTGGAAGAACCAATTTCCCACCGTCAATCATAAGAATTGAAGTCAGATAAGACAACATTGCTGAAGCCTCATAATACCAGGAAATCTTCCACATATAACCTTACAAACCGTTGTTATTACACAGTCAGAAATGGTTGATAAAATAAATGGGGGAAACAAATGAATGAGTTATGGATAAAAAACGTTGTATTTCCTATTTACCTATAAAATAGTCCAACTTTTGTGTTGCACTTAGTTCTTGAGTATTCCTATTTCAGAGTGTAAAGAAGTAGTCTCCAATAACTAACATATTTGGAAATGATTATTAAAATATTTGTGTTAATTAAAATGAAGAAAGCAGTGAATAAAAATGAATAAGGATGATTAAAATGAATAAATAATATTTGAAAAAAAAAATGCTTTACTTTCCATTTAGTTACAAATATTAAAATGTACGCTTAAACTCAAGTTATAGTCTTTGTTGTATCATTTAAGAGTGTAAAGCATTAAACATTCTACATTTCAAAAACGTACTGTTGCTTTTATAGTATAATACTGGCAGCCGAAGTTCCAATTTAAAACTAAAATGCACAGTAATAAACTGCAAAACTCGCAATTTTATAGTTAATCGCCTTAAAATTTAGTTGTATTATACTGTAAAAACAACAGTATAAGACTGGCAGCAGAGGTTCCAGTTTAAAACTGTAAAATGCAAGGTAATAAGCTGAAAAAGTAGCAATTTTAGTTTAGTACTGTAAAACTATCAATTTTACAGTTTATTATTATACAATTAGCTGTATTATACTGTAAAAACAACATTCGTTTTTTACAGTGTAGAGATGCTAACGTAAATGGGTTAAGTAAAAGAAATGAATGGTTTAATTAAAATGAATTGTTGGGTTAATTAGAATTAATGAATTAGAGATTTAAAAAAAAGTTTCATTTTTTATTTGACTACAAAATAGTAGAGAAAGTTTTGAGTTTAAATTCCACTTGAACAAAAAGTTACAATGTAAGTTTAAAAATTTAAATAGCTCTGCAATGTAGAATAGAAAAATGTTGGAAGAGTCGATTTCCTGCTACCTCTACTACAAATAATTATTTCAATAAAACTCCGTCACGAACCAAAGATCACGCAATACCAGGGAAAGTTCTCCGCATAGCCTTACGACCTGAAGTATTAGATCATTGGCAATGATTGTTAAAATTATTGGGATGGTTAAAATGAAGAAATAAGTGAATAAAAATGATGGATTGAGTAAATAAAAATGAATGAGTTAGGAAAATGAATAAATTATAGATGAAAAATATGCTTTGAGTATCCTATTTAGCTACAAAGTAGTAGGGAAGTTTACGTCCTAAATTCAAATTCTTAATTTGTAACATTCTAGAGCTGCAAAAATAAATGCGTCAAGTAAAATTAATGAATAGGTCATTAAGATGAAACTGTGGGCCAAATATTATTAATGAATGGGAGATGGCGAAAAAAAACTGTTTTACTACTTATTTAAATATAAAATGGCAGAAAAAGTTTTGAGTTAATATTCCACTTAAATAAAAAGTTGCAACTTTAAATAGCTCTACAATGTAGAACAGATAAATGTTGAAAGAATCGATTTCCTGCCACTTCTACAATAAACAATTATTTCAATAAAACTCCATAACGTACCAAAAATCACACAATGCCACGGAAAATTATTGCGCAATTAAAATGAAGAATAAGTAAATAAAAATGAATGAGTTAGTGAAATGAATAAATTATAGATGAAAAAAAAACTTTATATTCTACTTAGGTACAAAGTAGTAGGAAACTTTACGAGCTAAACTCAGGTTCTCAGTTGTATCATTCAAGAGCAAAGAAGAAAACATTTTAAGGATGCTAAAATAAATGGGTCAAGTGAAAATTAAAGATTAGGTTAATTAAGACGCATCTACGGGCTAATTACACTGAATTAATCAAAGATGAAAAACAAAAATACGAATATAGTGGTGAACACTTTGAGTTAATCTTTCACTTCAATTAAAAGGTGATATTGCAATTTAAGAATTTAAATATATCTTCACTATAAAACAGAAAAATGTTGGGAGAACCGATTTCCAGCCACTCTCCCATAAGCAATAATTTCAGATAAAACCCCATTATAAACCAAAGACCACACAATACCAGGGGAAAATCTCCACATAACCTCTCAATCCGGAGTATTACATAGTCGAAAATTATTTTTTAAATTATTGGGTTAATTAAAATGAAGAAATAAGTAAATAAAAAAGAAGGAATGAAAAAATAACAAGAAGTTCTGTCAAGAACTAAACGAGCCTACTTTCCCGTACATCGACATCGGCATTCTAGCATCTGATCATTATTCTCTTGATCATCTGAGACTAAACATTATGTCAAACATACCTTTTTAGCACTTAAAGCTGATTTCTAAAAGCAAAATATACCCCTCTCATCAGATGAAATAGAGACATAAAAAGTAAATAAATGAATAAATGAAGTTTTGTCGCACCTTTTAAAGAATGTAACTGTTACAGTTCTTTCGTAGAAAAATTCCTCAATCGTTTTCAAAAAAAAAAAAAAATTAAAAGTACAAAGTACATCAAAACACATTTTATCAAAGAAAGGAAAAAAAACTCGTCCGTCGATAAAATGTCTCGATTTTCACTTTTAAACCGTTGCCAGTTGTTAAATATAAATAAAGAATAAAATGCTCTCGTGAATGAAACACTTTTGTTACAAAAAAAAATCGTTTGCCAAAAAAAAAAAAATAATCTTAATAAATAAAATAACACAAATAAATAAATAAACAAAAAATCGTCTGCACAGTCAGTCATTTTTTTCTGAGTCTGCATTTCCGCCATGTTTGTGGAGTCGGAGTCGGAATCAGAGTCCTCACAGAAGATTATTCAGAAAAGTACTTTACAAACATTATTTATCAAAACCATTTTTTTACAAAGTTAGTTTGAAGGAAATCTGACTTTAAGTTCCAGGATCAACATTCAATTTAAATTTCTCCGTAGGCGCTAATGTTAAATTTTTTTCTGAACGGTTCAATATTGAACGAAAAATGGTTCAAACCAAAAAGCGAAATAAGGGAATGAACCTCTCCGAGATCTTTCAAACAAAAAAAAGTTTATTCCATTCGGATGGTTCACTCAGAAGTTATTAGGTGGGGAAAGGTTGCTTGAACGGTTCAATGTTGAACGAAAAAATGTTCAAATTGAAAATTTAAATACTGTAATGAAGTATCCTTGCTGAGATCCTTCGAAAAAAAAAAGTTTATTTAAATCGGACTGTTCACTCAAAAATTATTAGGGGTGACAGCTTGCTTGAGCAGTTCAATGTTGAACGAAAAATTGCTCAAATCGGAAATGTAAATACGGGAATGAAGTATCCTTGATAAGATCTTTCGAACAAAAAAAAGTTTGTTGAAATCGGACTGTTCACTCAAAAGTTAGCATCGCGGGACAGGTTGTTTGAACGGTTCAAAGTTGAACCAAAAATTGTTCAAATCGAAAAATCAAATATGGGAATGAGTTGTACTCGCCGAAATCTTTCCAACAAAAAAAAGTTTGTTCAAATCGGAATGTTCATTCAAAAGTTATTAGGGGGGAAAGGTTGCTTGAACGGTTCAATGTTGAACCAAAATTGTTCAAATCGAAAAATCAAATATGGGAATGAGTTGTAATCGCCGAGATCTATCCAACAAAAAAAAGTTTGTTCAAATCGGAATTTTCATTCAAAAGTTATTAGGGGGGAAAGGTTGCTTGAACGGTTCAATGTTGAACGAAAAATTGTTCAAATCGAAAATGTAGATACAGGAATGAAGTATCCTTGAAAAGATCTTTCGAACAAAAAAAAGTTTGTTCAAATCGGACTGTTAACTAAAAAGTTAGCATCGCGGAACAGGTTGTTTGAACGGCTCAAAGTTGAACCAAAAATTGTTCAAATCGAAAAATCAAATATGGGAATGAGCTGTACTCGCCGAGATCTTTCCAACAAAAAAAGGTTTGTCCAAATCGGAATATTCATTCAAAAGTTATTAGGGGGGGACAGACAGACAGACCGACCGACAGACCGACAGACCGACAGACCGACAGACCGACACACAAATTCCCCATCTCAATACCCTACTTTCAAATTTTTAATTTTTCGATATTCATTTTACCTTTTTATTTTTTTAACTTGGCGATATTTTTTGGACTTGGCGATATTTTTTTTAACTTGGCGATATTTTTTGGACTTGGCGATATTTTTTAGATGCATTAAGCCAATGTTAATACTTTTTTCGTCTTTCTTTTATTTTTAACGGGAAAGTAGGCTAAAAATGAATAAGTTACAGATGAAAAAAACATTTTTTTTTTCCGATTTAGCTACAAAGTAGTTGGAAAATGTGGGTAGCTCTTAAGTTGTAACATTCAAGAGTGTAAAGATGTAAACATTATAAAAAGGATAAAATAAATGGGTCACGTAAAATTAACAAAAAGGTTTATGAAAATGAATTTATAAGTAAATTAAAATAAATGAATCGGAGATGGGGGGGGGGGGGGAAACTCAAATTGCAGAGAAAGTTTTGAGTTAAACCTAACATCAAAGTTTAAAATTTTAAATTGCTCTACAATATATCATAGAAAAATGCTGGAAAACCGATTTCCAGCCATAAGCAATAATTTCAGATAAAACCCCATTATGAACCAAAGACCACACAATACCAGGGAAAAATCCCCACATAACCTCTCAACCCAGAGTATTACACAGTCGGAAATGATTGTTAAAAAAGCGAATGGGCGTAGTTTGGAGACAGACCGCGTCCATTTCCGAAGTGACCAGGCAATTTCCTAACCCCAAGTGTCACATATCAAGAGGAGCGAACACGTGACAGAAATCACTGGACCACCCTCTTATATAAGGCGATCAGCTGTGCGTGTCCACTCGAACGGGAAATCTTCCACTTTCTTCAGTTGTTCGAAATCACTTTCGCTCGGAGGAAGAGGGTGCGATATTGCGCGCCAGTTGCTCTTTTCACTTTTTATGTGCTATTGGAAAGTAATTATTTTCGGAAATGATGTGGGTTCTGGGAGGAATACTTATTTTAGGTAAGAAAAAAAATAGTCTAGAAATGACATTAATTTTTATTTTCATTTATTACATGTTTGGTTATTTTTTGTTAAAAAAAAACTATTTTAAATTTCTTTTGTAAGAAGATTTTAAATCGCTTTATACACACGTGTTATACAGAAAAATATTGCATGTATGATGTTGCTATAGTACATTATTTTTAGTTTGGTTATTTTTCTGTTACCCCTTTAATTTATTTTAGAAGATAATTTTAACTGAATTTTCTAACTTATAAAGATGCACCTTTGTTTTAAAAATTTTTACTTGCAAGAAATCTTTTTCAACGATTTGTGCCCGTGTAAATGCAGAAAACGTATATCTAATGTTATTATAGTGCTTTTTTTCAGTTTGGTTATTTTTCTGTTATCTTTTTTATTTATTTCATTTGAGAGTTTTAACTGATTTTTTCAATTTGAAAAAATGCACCTTTATTTAAAAATTTTTTTACTAGTAAGAAACATTTTTGCACGACAGTTTATGCTCGTCTTAATGTAGAAAACTGCTGAATATGTAATGCTGTTACTCTGCATTTCTTTTAATTCGGTTATTTTTCTGCTATGATTTTCATTTGTTTTAGCAGAGAGTTTTCACTGAATTTTCTTGTTTTAAAAAAAATCTTCTTCGTTTAAAACATTTTTGCTAGCAAGAAATATTTTTACACGGTTCAGCGAGTGTAATGCAGAAAAAAAGGATGCGATTGCAATGTTTTTACTCTGCATTCTTTCTAACTTGATAATTTTTGTATGATAATTTTTTTAACTTTTTTACTTTCGAGTTTTAATTGTTTTCCAAACTGGTGCAGTTGTGTTTAAGACAATTCGCTTTTTAAGAAATGTAACCGGCCAACACTTAGCAGCTGCTTGTATAAGTATTGTTTGGTCTAAATAAATAAATAGCGAATAAAATATTAAAAAAATTATAACGATTTAAAAATAAATGAGTAAATAAATAAAAAAAGTAAATGACTCAATTGAAATACAGAATATTAATAATGTAATGCACTCGAATTTATTGTGTTAAACGTTTAAAATTAAGTACATAAAGAATCATGTTCAAACAATTTCCCTTTTGCCTTTGGTAATTTATTTACTTCTTGTTATGATTCTAGTTATATATTTTTCTTGATAAAATAATGCAATTTATCCTGATGATTATGAGCATATTGAAACGGTTTCCGTATTTGCCGAAAGTAATTATCCGTAAACAACAAAGTAGTGCTTAATGAATGTTTTCTAAAACCTGTACTTTTCACAGCTCATAAAGCGTAGAAAAAAATATTTTCGCAGTTTAATTTGTTGAAAGATACGGATTTAGCTCATTTTTAATTATTTTGCCTACGAGATTAATAGATTCTCATTTACGAGTTGCATTAGACAAAAAGCACTTTAGACAAGAATTAGTGAAAAAAAAATAAATAAATAAAATGCTTTAGAGCCTCAAACGAGGCACACCGAAGCGTTCTTTAGTGAATCAAAGTACTGTACTAAGCAATCTTTAAGTACTAAGCAAAATCATGAATCAGACTACACTACATTTTATTTTCCAACTTAAGCGCTTTTTTTTAGTTGGCACAGCTTTTAAAGTTAAAGCATTTCTTTTTAAATTTTATGTGTACTTGCGTCAATTGAATCATACTTCAATGTTGAAAATTTATTTGTGATGTCATTGTTAAGAAGTTTTAAGTAAATGGATATTTGAAATATTTATTTGAGTTATTTCGACGCATTAAAACGGTCGGTTCAAGGTTGAAGCGATCATAATATGGAATTATATTTTCTAATGGACGTTGTATGGCATGACGTTTTTTGCTTTGGATTTAGTAATCCGTAAATGCAGTTGGTGTCTATGTTCTACTTATTACTTTCACTAAGTCTTTGAAAATAAAGATACGCGCTATTGTAAAGATTTTTATTATTTGGTTAGTGCACAAATTCTATCTATTTTTATGAATTTAAAAGAAAAGCAAATAAAGGCAAAACGAACAGTACCTCTTATTGTACATAATACCCATTGCCATCTCCAGCCATCTTTCTGGAAGGAGATGAACATCAAGGCGGTGAAATTCCCATGGTTTTGAGCAAAAAAGTTTTGAATGGTAAATTCCACAGCATTAAGATTATCAATGATTTTCTTATGCACGTATTGCTGGATTGTACAACGCACTAAATAGATGATAGTCAGTTAGTGCCAATTTAGAGGAATAGAGGGCTGGTGTAACACCTCCGAACCAAAGCCCAGTAACTTTTAGCTAGTGATAACAGCATCACGTGGTCTGGGATTGTTATGATGAAGGATAACATCGCTACGATTGAAAAGATCTAGCCATTGTACTGCCGAATTTGAATGCACCCAGTCATACTGCAGATATTAGAAGGCAGCATTGAAGAATTTTGGTTGAGAGGCAATACCTCCTAGTTGATTACTTCCCGCACATTTTACCACACACTCAGTAACAACGTCTTGGGATGAAGTTTAGCTTTCGTTGCAGAGGCGGACTGATCAAAGGGAAACACACAATTATAAAGTGGTATCAAACACGGGTAAATTTGTTCAACCTAACTCCCAATTCCACCACAATTTCTACTCTTCAGTCAACTTTGGCCACAAATGTGAACTGTCCTGTATCCGGCAAATAGTTGAATGAAAAGTTGAAGTTGCGGTTGAATTTCGGATAGCGTTATACGAATTTTGTTGCTTGTGATAGCCCCTTCACGTCGATTTAAATTACAATGCATAAATTACTGCTCATTTCCTGTCATTAATCACATCAAGAAGAATAATTAATTAATTATGTTTACTGGGTGACGTACATTCATTTAGACGCATGCGAAATTGAGGGCATACTTGGTTTTACATATTATCATATTGAAACTGAAGTGAAACAGTGGGTAAAAATAATATTTCATTTAAAATTTATCGTGACGCATTTTAAAATGGAATTCTTTACAGAGCAAGGAGTGTAATTTAGTACACAAAAATATACTCTAAGCAAAGTCGTTTTTTTATGTACGTTTTGCTTGAGCAGAGTGCTTGTCAGATTTACTGATGCATTTAATGATTTATGTATTAGTTTTGAAGCATGAATGATAATTAAAAAAAAATAAATGTTTTTACGGCTCTATAGATATTAATTTAAAAGCAGAAGAAACAATTAATGCAATTAAGTCCTATATTTATTGAAAACTTTTTTAAATACATAATATTTGCTCAATTGACTTAGTCATAAAAGTACGCCCATAAAGCTATTTATGTGACATTTTAAGACATTTTTTTAAATATGTATATGTATATGTTTGATGACACCTGGGCTAGATGTCCTCTTATTTTAACTTGCACTATGAAATATTATACTCAATGACTTGCTTGTTACACTTTTTTTTACTCATCAAACAGAAACTTTCATTACAAAAGTACTGTATTTTTCACTTTGCCCATGGTTTTTTGAGGTAATTTTTTTTAGCTTTTCTTAAAGGTACAACATAATTCATAAATGAAGAAT